>NW_023609478.1:0-19493 GCF_013339725.1 Rhipicephalus microplus | reverse complement strand
GAGGAGGCGTCGGGCACGACTTCGTACGTCACGTCGCTAAGACGACGCAGAACCTTGTAGGGTCCGAAGTATCGGCGTAGAAGTTTCTCTGAGGGGCCTCGTCGTCGTACAGGAAACCAAACCCAGACTCTATCTCCTGGATGATAAATGACAAATCGATGGCGAAGGTTGTACCGTTGGGCGTCAAGTTGCTGCTGGTTCATTATTCTGACGCGGGCAAGCTGCCTTCCTTCTTCGGCGCGCTCAGTGAAGTCTGCGGCGTCTGTCTCTGAATCATTGCAATCGTAAGGCAGCATGGCGTCAAGCATTGTCGTAACTTCTCTGCCATGAATTTGTGCGAACGGCGTCATTTTTGTTGTTTCCTGGCGCGCCGTATAATACGCGAATGTGATGTACGGCAATTTCGGTCCCAATTCTTGTGTTCTACGTCGACGTACATGCAAAGCATGTCAGCGATTGTCTTGTTAAGTCTTTCTGTAAGCCCACTAGTTTGTGGCTGGTAAGCTGTCATCTTCCTATGCGCTGCGCCACTGAGCGTAAGCACAGTGCGCAAAAGCTCGGCGGTAGCTTTGTCTGTTATGACGACAGCTGGAGCACCATGTCTCAGAACAATGTTCTCAATGAAGAACTGGGCCGCTTCAGCTGCAGTGCCACTCGCGATTGCCTTGGTCTCCGCGTATCGGTTGAGGTAGTCCGTCGCCACTATAACCCATTTGTTGCCGCTGTCCGATGTTGGGAATGGGCCCAGCAGATCCATTCCGATTTGAGAAAACGGGGTTTCTGGCACGGGCACAGGATGTAATAGCCCAGCGGGTTTGACAGGTAGTACCTTGCGCCGCTGACAGTCAATGCATGTTCGGACGTAATGTTTAACCTCTGCTGCGATTCTTGGGCAGTAATATTTTTCTTTGATGCGTGTCAGTGTTCTTGTGAAACCAAGGTGCCCGCAGTGGCTTCGTCATGGCAGGCTTGTAAAAGTTCGCTGCGGAGAGCTCCAGGAACTACCACCAGATAGCTTCTACCTGTTGATGAAAAGTTCTTTTTGTACAGAATTCCGTCCCGTAGACAGAATGACGATAAGTTCTTCGAAAACACTCTTGGTGCATTGGCGACTAGTCCGTTCAAGAATTCTATAAGCGAGTTGAGCTCCCGATCATCTTGTTGTTGCCGAGAAATGATAGCTGCATCAACAACTCCTAAAAAACCTGGGAAATCATCATCCTCTATAACCGGTGGTTCAATCGGTGACCTTGACAAACAGTCGGCGTCTAAGTGTTGCCTTCCGGACTTGTAAACTATGGCCATGTCGTACTCTTGGAGCCGTAAGCTCCATCGTGCTAAACGTCCAGATGGGTCTTTCATGTTGGTCAACCAACAAAGAGAGTGATGGTCGCTTACGACTTGGAAAGCGCGGCCATATAAGTACGGGCGGAACTTCGCAACTGCCCAAACGACGGCCAGACACTCCTTCTCCGTTGTTGAGTAGTTGGACTCGGCGCGTGTCAACGTTCTGCTAGCGTAGGCAACCACTCTCTCCACACCATCTTGGCATTGGACAAGAACAGCACCTAGGCCCACATTGCTGGCGTCTGTATGGATGGCTGTTGGTGCATTCTCGTCGAAGTGAGCGAGGACAGGTGGAGTTTGTAGACACTGTCGCAGCTCGTTGAATGAAGCTTCTTGCTCTTCACCCCATACAAATGCGATGTCTTCCCTTGTAAAGCGGGTGAGTGGAGAGGCGATGTGTGCAAAGCCTGCTATAAATCACCGGTAGTAGGCGCGGAGACCCAAAAAAAAACGCCTGACCGCTTTCGTATCAACAGGCCTTGCGAACTTTGCGACGGCTGCTGTTTTATCTGGGTCAGGCTTCACACCTTCACGACTGATCACGTGTCCCAGGAACTGGAGTTCTTCGAAGGCGAAGTGGCATTTTTCCGGTTTGAGTGTGAGTCCAGCGGACCGTATGGCTTGAAGGACTGACAGTAGCCGCTTTAGATGCTCTTCAAACGTGGCCGAAAAAAAGATCACGTCGTCGAGGTACACAAGGCATGTTTTCCATTTCAGGCCGGACAGAATGGTATCCATTAGTCTCTGAAACGTGGCTGGGGCTGAGCATAGACCGAAAGGGAGGACTTTGAATTCATAAAGCCCGTCTGGCGTCACGAAGGCGGTCTTTTCTCGGTTGCGCTCATCTACTTCTATTTGCCAGTATCCACTTTTAAGGTCCATTGACGAGAAGTAGCGCGCATGCCGTAGCCTGTCCAAAGAGTCATCGATCCGTGGTAAGGTATAAACGTCTTTTTTTGTAACATGGTTCAGCTTACGATAATCGATGCAGAAACGCAAGCTGCCGTCTTTCTTTTTCACGAGTACCACTGGCGATGCCCAAGGACTTTTTGATGGTTGGATAACGTCATCCTCTAGCATCTTCTTGACTTGCTGCTGGATTACCTCACGTTCTTTCTGAGCGACGCGATGTGGGTTTTGTCGGATCGGTCTTGCTGTGTCTTCCGTAATTATACGATGCTTAGTCAGAGGC
Source organism: Rhipicephalus microplus (assembly GCF_013339725.1). Lineage (NCBI taxonomy): Eukaryota > Metazoa > Arthropoda > Arachnida > Ixodida > Ixodidae > Rhipicephalus > Rhipicephalus microplus. Next base: position 16,954 of record NW_023609478.1, on the reverse strand, counting down.
GTTCGACCCACTCGTGATGTAGATGAGAAGCAGTCCTTGAACTGGTCGAGCAGCTCCATAAGACGGCATCTTTCAGTCGGTGTTAGACTCGGACCGATATCAACTGGTGGGGTATGTGGAGGTGATTGAGCTGTGGCTTCCCCTTGCATTAGAAGACAGTCGTGAAAGTAGTCGAGCTCTTCGAGGTACGCCACAGCCGTGCCTTTACCGATGTGCCGGCGCTCATTAGTGAAGTTGGTCAGAAGCCCGTCTGCGCGCCCATCCACTAAGCTGACGATACCGCGAGCGATGGCGATGCCTTGGTGAAAAAGAAGGTCAGTGATGCGTTCGACTATGGCGTCTTCATTACAGTGCACGGCGCAACACACGGAAGCAAGACTACATGACAGTGGTGGCACGCAGACGTCGTCGCCGACCACACGTAACACCCTGGGTTCTTGGTCTGGATCAGTGGTCACAGACTTGTCAGCGGCGAATGTGATCACACCGTCGCGTATGTTGACCACAGCACCGTACTCTCTTAAGAAGTCCATTTCCAGAATCATAGGTTTGCAGCACTCCGGTAGGATCAGAAATGTGGCTACAAAAGCCACATTCTCAATAGTGAGTCTTGCTGTACATTTTCCCGTGGGAGTCATTATCTGGCCTCCAGCACTTCGGATATAAGGACCCGTCCATTCCATCCTGACTTTCTTGAGTTCGTCTGCCAATCGTTCACTCATTATGGAGAAGTCCGCACCCGTATCGACTAAGGCCGTCACTTCAACGCCGTCAATCGTCACAGCGAGGTCGGCAGTCACAGTTTTTTTGGCGAAGTCTTCATCGTCGTCTCTCACGTGTTTCGGCAGCAGGGGGGGGTTTTCGGCGATTCGACGGCTTGCAACCTTCCCCCCAGAGGTTGCTGCTTTCAGTTTCCCGCCGTGGGCTGGGAGACCGACCTCTGACGGCGTCAGCAAAACTACGGCGGCTTGGTGAACCAAAGCGAGCCGGTGATGGTGACCGCGTCCGGAAGGTAGAAGAGCCTTCCCGCCTGCCAGCCTGGTCGTCGTCCATGGGGGCACGGCTTTCGTCGAACTGTCGGCGCGTAGTTGTAGGTGCACTACCGCGGTATTCAGCTCGGCGATGTGGGCAAAAACGGCAAATGTGCCCTGGCTCTCCACAGTTGTAGCAGAGTGGTCGACGATCCGCAGTGCGCCATATGTCGGTCTTCCGCAGATAGGGTCGCCTGACAGAATCCTGCTGAGCCCATGCTGCCACAGGATACGGTTCGAGGTACTGCGGCGCTGGCATGGGCGTGGGTCGACGAATAGCGTCTGCATAGCTGTATCCGTTCGGCTGGTACGACACTTCTGGAGCCAATGGACGACGCACAGCGTCTGCATAGGTACACGAGCTTGGACGGTGCGGTGGAGCGGAATATTGCTGAGGAGAGCCAAACGCTTGTCGTAGTTCATGGCGAACGATTTCAGCGACGGAGGCTACCGTGGACTCCTGCTGTGGGGGCGCCTGTGACTGCAATGTGTATTTTGCGTTCTCCTTCGCGATCTCCTCACGCACAATCTGTCTAATCAGGTGGCGTAGAGCAAACTCGTCGTTTGCGGTAAGTGTGGCGGCGCCTACAGCTGCGCCGGTGGCCGGGCGATCAGACTGTCGGTACCGTTGCTGTAGCGCACGCTCTATTGCAGTGGCCTCCCTGGTGAACTGGTCCACTGTTGTCGGCGGAATGCGCAGAAGACCAATAAATAGCTGCTCTTTGACGCCCCTCATGAGATGGGTTAGCTTTCGAGCCTCGGGCATGTTGGGGTCCGCGCGGTGGCACAAGCGCACCATATCCTAAGCGAACATGGCGACGCTTTCATGCAGCTGATGGGTGCGTCCTTCAAGAAGGCGTTGTGCGTTTTCGCGTCGGTCCGCGTTACCGAAGGTGTCAAGAAACCGACGACAAAACTCCTCCCATGTCGTCAATGTTGCCTCCCAGTTTATAAACCACGTCTTCGCGCCGTCTTCAAGGGCGAAGTATACGTGGAAGAGCTTTCCATCGACACTCCAGTAGTTCGATTTAGCTACCCGTTCGAACTGCTCAAGCCAATCTTGCGCATCTTCGTTATGCCGACCATGAAATGGTTCAGGAATGCGCATATTCTGGACCGTCACCTGTGCAGCACTCCTTGCCATTTCTTGAGTGAGGGTGGTTGTCGGAAGTGTTGCTCCCTTTAAAAGGCCAAATTCTGGTTCAAGACCTTGAAGGCGACGGCTTGAGCGGTGCACAGGCGTCTCCACGCGTGGCTGTCATGTAGGGCTGGACTCGGGGCTTCTCACAGGGGTGCTGATCATGAGGTGGTAGTACCCAGCACCTCCACCAGTGTCGCGGGTTATAAATGACAGGGGGTTTATTTAAAAACACGGACAGTGGGACTTGTAGAGACGCTCTCAGAGAAGGCCGCTAAGATTGTCGTCTTTTTCAGTCTGCAGCGCTGCGCCTCTCGAGCAAATCCGCGTTCTTCGTTGTCGTCGCGATTTCGCCGCTAAATGCAGCTATGCACGCGGCAATATATATATCTATATATATATATATATATATATATATATATATATATATATATATATATATATATATATATATATATATATATATATATATATATATATATATATATATATATATATAACCTACGACATTCTAATAACGCGTTCGATGCTCTAACCACTGAGGTAGAGCTCAGTGGTTAGAGCATCGAACGCTTTATTCGAAGGTCGTCGGTTAGACTCCTGCTCACGCCAAGTTATTTTTTCACCCACTTTTCTTTCTTCTTATTTACATTACATTGGTGCTAATAACTTCTCCTATACATTCCTTGGCAGTATTGTCTGTTAGATCTCATTAATAGTGTGTCAAGACACGGAAAAACGAGCCCCTAGGTATTATACACTTCTTTCCATTATATATATATATATATATATATATATATATATATATATATATATATATATATATATGGCGAGTTTGTAGAATGTGGGGCTGTTGCCCAGCTGGCTCGGCACTTGTAGCAATGGATTGAGAGGTCGTCGGTTCCATGCCCGTTGAAGGAACTTTTTTTGTTGACATGTGATTGCTTACATTTTTTGACGTCGTTTCCATGATGTAAATACGTCGCTGAAGTCTTCATGGAACCGAGTGTACTGCAATTTTGTGTTAAGATGGAGCAGTTCCACTGAACTGTGGGAATCGGTTTCATGCGAAGCATTCAGCAAGTACCCGTCAGTGCCGCATTTATTTTGCTCTTTTAGATAGGTGTTACAAGGTTCGTCGACGTGTTTTTGTTGGCACGTCAACTATACTTGAGTTTGAAGGACAATTTACGACCTGGAACAACGTCTGCATTAACGTCAGGGCACTGACGTAAGTTTTATAGAAACGAAGTTCGGGCTACAACGCGATGATGTGAAAATCATTCCTTAGGGCATTCCTCCGTTGGCGAGCAACGCTTCAACAATGTTTATGAGACTGTTATAAAAAAGTGGAGCCGACACTGAAGCCGCAACTGATGTAAACCGACATGACGTGGGTCAGTAAAGTAGGAGTACATATGCGATATTTATCGCCTTGTTATAAATCTAGATAGAACTGTAACCATAATCGCTTTGCACCGACTAGATGTATGCGCAGTACCTTTTCCAAAGCAGATTCAATTAAGATCTTGTGTAATTCTATGGTATGGAATACATGACTGCTACACCAAATGTTTGGGTTCAATTCCTGTGGGATCCTGATTTTTATTCTTTGCGGACGTCGGATCAGCGCTGCCGATGCCGAATTTGCCAACGGATGTAGAATTCAAACTGCCGATGTCTGTTGTCGCAGTTTCTGGGTATCTTCATTGCCGCATAGCGCAGCTGGTGGTATGCACATTACTGAAGGAAGGAGTTTCATGACGTACATGGCATGATTGTCACGTCATGTCGCCTCCAGACACTTATGTTCATCATACCATACAATGCAATTGACTTAAATGTATTCATGAGAAAAGTTTTGGGGTAATGCACAAGAAGCGTCGTAAGTAATACTATTACCTGCATAGCGCGCATTGATCATTGATCAATGCGCGCTAAGAATGGCGACCTAAGAAGTTTCAGACAGAGGCTCATGGTACAGTTTCAGGCGGAAAACATGGACGATGTCACGTGCACGCCGGCGCATGTCGTCCGATCCGGAAAATGGCTCAATTAGGAAATTAGCTGGAGAGGTTTTCTCCAAAACGGTGTAAGGCCCCTCGTACCGGGGGACAAGTTTTGAGGAGAGTCCCGGAGTTCGACATGGGATGGCGAGCCACACAAGAGGCCCTGGGGCATAGCTGGGATTCGGAAGGGTGGTTGCGGAAGCCAACGCACAACGTCTACATATGTGAGCGGTGCGGCTACAGGCCGCATCTCTTGCGTAAAGGCGACCAGAGGAGCGACAGGCTGTGCTGCATACGTTAGGGGCGCGGCCACAGGCTGCACGGCTGGTGGATAGGTGACAGGAGCGCCTACCGGCTGCGTGACGTGCGGGCAGTGAACACGGCTAGATAGAGGTGGCTCGCGGCGCGCAAGGGGAACAGCTTGGACAACCTCTTCCTAAATAACAGTGCGAAGCGGGGCAGGCAGACTGGTCGTGGGATCGTGAGTAAAGGGCACTAGGGAAAGTTGGTGGGTGACTTCTTCACGCACGAAGGCTCGGACTTGCTGAAGCAATGATGAATTGTCAGGCATGGTGTCGAAACTGAACAGTGACTCACCACCACGCTGAGACTGCCGAGTCAGAGTGCGTTGCTTCTTCAACTCATCCTAGCTATAACACAAGCTGACGACTTCGGAAACTGTGCTCGGTTTCCTAGCCAAGAGCATTTGAAATGCGCCATCGTTGATGCCCTTCAGGATGTGCTTCACCTTGTCAGATTTGGGCATGGTGTCATTGGCACGTTGACAAAGGTTAAGGACGTCTTCAATGTAGCTGGCAAAGTTTTCGCCAATCTGCTGAGAGTGGATGCGCAAGCTCTGTTCTGCCCACTGCTTGCGGATAGCCGGCCGACCGAACACTTCAGCACATGAGGTCTTGAAGATGCTCCATGTGAAGATGTTGTATTTGTGGTTGTTAAACTATGATTCGGCGACGCCAGTTAGATAAAATATGACGTGGCCCAGCTTGTCAGCTTCACCCCACTTATTATTGGCGCTCATTAGTTCGTAGTGCTCCAGCCAGTATTCAACGTCGGTCCCATCCGCACCACTGAAGACCTTCGGGTCCCGTAGCCTAGGGCAGTTGACGAACTGGGGCGAAGGCGCCGATGGGTTGGCGTAGTCAGTCATAACGGGCGGTAGCGTGGGGCTTCGCAGCTCCAGGGTGTAGCGATGGGGATGAACAGCACCCTCCACCAATTGCGACGAGGTTTGTTAGTCGTTAAAGACAGCCGCGAGACAGCGTGAAGAACCGTCCAGAGACCGGCACAGCAGCAAACTGAAGCACGAGCAGAGAGAGCCGGGCGTTAGTGATGCTGCTCACTGCGGGCACATCAACTTGACAACACACACACACACACACACACACACACACACACACACACACACACACACACACACACACACACACACACACACACACACACACACACACACACAAACAAATATATATATATATATATATATATATATATATATATATATATATATATATATATATATATGCCATGTTCCTCACAATGAAATGGTGGTTTTGGGACGTTAAACTCCACATAAGAACAAGAAGCCATCTGAAGCGACTTTTGAAATGCCACGTGACTAAAGAATCAAATTTCATGACATTAAGTTTCAAGTTGATGAAAAATAAATGGCAGCATATCCACGGAGTGAATGATGGACAGTGGGGCGAAGAATTCGTCCGTCCATTTGTTCTTGCTTCCGTCTGTCCATGCGTCCGTCAGTGTGACCGTCCATGCGTCCATCAGCCCGTCCGTGCGTGCGTCTATTCGTGCGTCCGTCCCTGCGTTCGTCCATGCAGCCGCCCCTGCGTCCGTTCATGCGTCCATCCATGCATCTGTCTATGTGTCCGTTCGTCCATCTATTCAACAATCCAAGTACCACCATCTCGCATCTTTCCATCATATATTCCCCATATAGAAGCACCGCCATCCAGCGGACATTCCAAGGACTAAACGAGAGGTGGCATACGCACAGTTTCTTACGGCTTGCGCTTCGGGTCCACTTCCCACCTTTAACCACCTCGAGTTCATGGTATATACTAGTTCACTGTATTCATGGCACTGCGGCCCAACGCTCGCTAAACCTTTCGAAAACCGAGGAGGGTACGCCCAGCGAGTATGACGTAGCAAACTTTTTCAGTCAGATAGTGCTGAATGTACATGCCAATGGCTGCTAATGGGAAATGAGAGGCGGAGAATTCGGCTTTTACTTTCTTACGGCTTGCTCTTCGTATCTACTTCCCATTTTTAACCACCTCGAGTTCATTCATGGTATATACAAGTTCATTGTATTCATGGCACTGCGGCTCAACGCTCGCTAAACCTTTCTAAAGCTAAGGAGGTTACACCCAGCGAGTATAACGTAGCAACCATTTCTTGTCAGATAGTGCTCAATGTACATGCCATTGGCTGCTAATGGTGATCGTAGCCTGCGCGTCAACTAAAAGCCGAATGCTACTGTCTCTCATTCCCCATTAGCAGCCATTGACATGTACATTGAGTACTATTTTTTATTGTTCAACAACGCACAGAAGAAGTCTCTCACCGGCACCCCACTGGAGGTCAAAATGTTATACTTGTTACAGTATACGAGAGATGAACGGGTGCCGCTATAAGGAGCTTCACCCCTAAAAGACTTGCTGGCATCATGAACCCAGAGCTAATAAGCTGTGGTTACAGTTACACTCCATGCATACTGAACTTGTAAAACGGGTAATCGGGAAGATGTACTTAAGTGAGGCACTGAAGAAGTCTTGCCAGTGGCTCATGAATGAAAGTTTCAGACAACAGGTGTCGCGGTTGAGCGATGCCAGTTACCCAAAGAGCCTCGTCGTGTCAGCCGCAAGAGGATTGCTCAGAAAAGCGCTAGAGAAAAGGTGGGTGGATGTGGATAGGGCAAGCTCAAGCAGGAGAAACTTTGCCGTAATCCCATACATACATAAGCCATCTTACTAGTTTAAGGAAGATCGCGGAAAAATGTGACACACATGTAGCTTTTAAGCGCACAGTAAATTGGCGAGTCTATGCTGAAGCACAAGAGCAGACTAGATAACAAAAACTGTATTCGAAAAGAAGCATAGAAAGAAATCTGTTGAATGCAGCACGAGTGTTGTATACTGTATTCGACTTACTTGTGGAAAGTGCTTTAGTGGACATATGGATAAATTATTAATTGCGTGAGGATAATAACAAAGTAAACATTCATCTGGTGGTTTTCTTTCCCTTTATTGTCATAGATGTACATGCACACCCAGATTAAAAAAAACTGATCACCATGAGTAGAAGTAGGTGCGATATGATGGGGTTGATAATTGAGGCTTGCAGAATTTCATCGTTTGGTGGCGCTTGTGTGGGCAGTTCATCAGTGATTTTGACAAATACATATATTCGCGATAACCGTTTTTTTAGTTACGCACTAGAAAAAAGAAAATGCGTGCGATACAGCGTTGTGATGTGTTGATTTATGCGCATTGATTACAATTTATTGTTGTGAGAGCTATACACATGTGACGTGTGGCGTTGAGGGAGTAGATATACTAGCGAGATCTGCATGTATTGAACTGTTGTTGAAAGTTAGCGCTGTGTCGTTCTGAATGTGCGTTTTTTTGTCCATGTCCTTTCTGCACACCGTCGTCCACTTTTTCTGTTTAGGGACCGTTCTTTCCGGCGCCATTAAAAATTTCTTCCTTGTCTTCATTGTCTTCAAAGCGCACCAGTGCATCTTTGAAGTCTTTTTTTTATTTTTCTGCTAACGATCTATGGTCATTAAAACCGTTATGTTATGGGTTAGTGTAAGCCAATGTGGGATAAAATTGCCAGGTATTTATTCCATTCAAAGAAACAAAAAAATGTATGAAGTGGGTACGCGCCACAGTTAATATGTGATCAAGAACGAGCTTTTGTAATGGGCTAGAGCGTTGGAAAACCCCCTCGTTACGATATTCACATTGTGCGACGCCTGCTTGTTCTTTTGCTGTTCTAAAACGCTTTATTACTAATATTAACGCGACTCCTTTCCAGAAATCAAGTCTGCCCAAGGAAAGTTTGCGAACAAGTCCCGAGCACCAGTGTGGCTTGTAGTAAAGACAAAAAAAACCGGCGTGGCTCAGCTGTAGAACACTGAACTGGCATGATATGCACCCGGGTTCGAGCCCCACTGTGTTCTTGGTACTAGGTTTTTTTCGTATTTCGTGCGATAGTGGTTACGGACACAATCTGGTAACAGCTTTCGCTGTAAAATTCAGCAGCTCGATACTAATCATCATCAACATTATAGACTTCCGGTGGGGGGCAAGCCAGGCGCGAGTTGCGCGTGCTGCTCGTGGCCAGATCGTTCCACGGACCCAGTCGGAACGATCCTGCCAGCACCTGTGCTGCCGAAGCTTCATGTTCTTCACCAGAGCCTGACTGGAGAGGCCACCTTACGCTGCTCTCAAACGCGCCGAAAGGAAGAAGTCTAAAGCCAAGGCGAGGCGGTCTTTCGCTTCGACAAGCAGGGCTATTAAAGACCAGCCATCCCGCAGGAAGGCGGACCTACCGGAGCAGTCCACCAGTCTTGAAGAGCAGCAAAAGAGTCAGCAACGTGTTCTGCGTGGCGGCAATTCTGATGACCGGACCAAAAGTGCGGCTTGCAAACTCTGCTCGAGAGATTTGAAATCAGAGAAAGCGGGGAGTGAAATGCACACAGCTAAACCATTCCCCCACAGCGTTGAGCCATCGAGTGGTAGTGAATGGGAAGACAGCCCGAAAAAACCTGCCGTGGACTCGAGCAGTTTCAACTCCGAAGGTAGTCGTATCACGAGCGTGCAAGCCATGTCGGACGCTCTCTCCGACTGCAATGCGGCGAATATTTCGAGACTGCTGCGAAAATATCTGAAGAAGAAGGGACCGTCGCTTGAAAAAGACCTTCTCAGCGCACTGAGACCATCGCAGGTTCAGTATGTGATCCATGCGTATGGGACCTTGACTGCCTTTATGGACTGCATGCCGGAATTCGAACGAGTTCAAGAAGGTCGGTGCACGCTTGTGTACCACGAAGGGCTAGACGGGGAAGAATGTGACTGCAGGGACTTGCCACATACCCAGGAGGAGCACAGCCATGGCCTCTATTCAAGTGGATCGAGCTATGACGGCCTCCAGCACGCAGACGACAGCGAACCGGAGTGCGAGCCTTGCAGCTCGACGAGCAGCAGCTGCTACGAGTCAGCCGTCGAAGAGCAACCCGAAGAAGCAAAACATCGACTCAAAGACGCCTCTTGTCAAACACCGTTATCTTGCTACTCGCGAGGTGTACAAGCTGTGCAAAAAACTTCACATGCCGACTCACAGACAGATGAGTCGCACGCTTGTCGGTGCGTGAAGGCGAAGTCGACACTGCCAAGTCGAGACGCAGAAGTCAAGAAGCTCAGAGAGCGGCTGAAAAATATCCGACAGAACCAGGGCCGCGAAATACAGCAACTGCGTTTGAAGATCAAACAGCTTCTCGCAAAGCCTCAAGCAGCTACACCACAGTATGGGGCGAGCAACCGCACCACGTCGAGGGAGCGGAAGCCAGTCGAGAAGAACAGGGCCGATTACCGGGTTAGTTCGCCACAGCCACGGCCACCACTGCGGCAGAAGAATCTACCAGCCCGTCCTACAGCGGAAAACAAGCTGATGACGCATCCGGTAGGACCGAAATCCCGGCCATTGAAACAGGCGGGCAGGCAGTGCTCGAGGTCGGAAACGCCGCTGCCTGCGCAAGAGGTTCACGAAGTGCCCGGCTGTAAGAAATCTGCTGAAGCATGCACAGACGTCGTATCGGTGAGGTCGAGCCAGGGGAATGCAGTGAAGAGCAGTACGGATATGCAAATATCTCGTATTGTCCGCATCGCGATGAAGCGACAGCCGGACCTCAGTGAGACTGAGATCCGAGAGGTTCTAAGTCATTTGCGCCTCACGAAAGGTGGATTTTCAGGCATGAACTTTAGCGCCATCGTGGATCTTGCACTCGGGCAGCTGAAAGCCGGCATGGATGACTGAGTGAAGGCATGTGAAGGCGTACCACGGACAATTCGGCCCTCTACGAAAAACTAGCTCAGCAAGTTGCATGCAGCTACGTGAGGAAGTGCGATAGGGAAGCAATTTTCTTGCTCTCTTTCTAATTTGTGTCTGTTTTTTTAACTTCATATAATAATGTAGGCTGTTAATCTTTACCACTTTCATTTTTTTAGGCAACGTCTCCTACATAAATTGTTTGTGCCTTCTACTCTTTGTCTAACATTGATTTGATGTATATATTACACCATTGCTGCTGGGTGGGGGGGGGGATTCGGCGTATATATGTACCGAAAATACGGCGGGTTCCGCGTACATTGGGAAATTGATGTTATGAGAAGCATGCAAATGGAAGGTGACTGTGTGAAATGTTACAATGTGCCGCTAAGCATATGTACAAACGCACGCACATTCATAACGTTTAAGGGCGTATATGTTCTATATTAACAATTTCATTTGCGTAACTATGCCCACGGCAACATGGAAATTAGAAACATCTGAAACGGTAAACTAATATAATGCGTTTGTGCTCGTGAGCGTGGTATATCACTGGACACCGCTACATTAATCAACTTCAACGGATGGTGCCTAACCACAATCGACAATATCCCGATGCGAGGGTTATATCGTAGGAGTACAAATGTAAAGTTTATGAAATTGGGTAGCCAGAACTGCAACCACAAGTGAAGTTTCGTTTACTTGGAAAGCAGTTCCAAGACCTAGCGTGGCTATGTAGTAAACACTTGATTGCCACGCATTACACTGGGGCTCGATTCCTGCTGGAACCCTGACATTGATTCTTCTTCTTCTCCTGTGCCGGCTCATACCCAATGCAGGGAATTGTCCGAGTGGTGCAGTATATTTTCAGTGTATATACTGCACTCATAGCTCCACCATGGTGGTCATAAGGTTTAATCGGCTGCTGACCCGCAGGTCGGGGGATCGAATACCGGCTGCGGCGGCTGCATCGTCAATGGAGGCGAAAATTCTGTAGGCCTGCGTGCTCAGATTTCGGTGCACGGTAAATAAATAAAGTTTTTTTTATTCCAGTCATTAAATAACCCCAGGTGGTCGAAATTTCCGGAGCCCTCCACTACGGCATCTCTCGTAATCGTATACGGTGGTTTTCAGACGTTAAAGCCCACATATCAATCAGCATACTGCTCAAATAACCTAGAAATAACTAATATAACAAATTTCAGTATGAGGTATTATTGAGATAAATGAGGAAGAATTCAACTAGATATTCTTCTAGACTGATTGATAAATTCTTCAATAGCGAAGAAAAAATGCCTGGCACTGTAGCCCCGAATAAAGGAGCCGCAAGAAATATACAACTGATTCTGATATTTCCAGACCAGATATCGAAGTGGGGATGCTATGAATGTTCTCCTCAATGACGAGAACCGGCAACAAGATAAAAAGTAATGACTAATGGTCCCCTCCTCATTACAAAAGAGACACGGATAGAAAATCACTCGACCTATGCAGGTAGAAAAGGAGGGAGGTGAAGCGGCAGCGAAATTTGGTCATAGCCACTTCCATTACTCTCGACCTCGAGAAATCACTGCGCCAAAAAAATAAGAGATGCTTATATTCTTCGCATCGGTGGGTCAACGCTGTCGATGTCAGCTTTTTCTTTACGCTCACGCATTAAAATTACCCACGTCTGTTCTCGACATTCCTGTCTAACACCTCTGGTGCATACCCGTGTACCTGTGGCTTATACCCGCCAGCGGTTATGCGCCATACGCCATACACACATTTCCATATTATTTTTGGGTGTGGAAGACAGTTTAGAGATCCGCCCTTGAACTACTTTTAATTTGTACCGTACGCCATCACCAACAGCAAAGTTTGGCCCCTTGGCTCCGCGTTTTGACAGAGAAGCTTGTTGAAGCATTCGGTAACTTGCGCTTCATCGTAATGAACTATTATTATCATGAAAGGGCCCACCCTTCCAACCTCTTTACTGGAAACTGTTCGAGCTGTCAGTAACTACTGCCCAGTCGTGCAAAAACTCGTCAGCTATGAAGCAAACTCCGCTACCGCGTCCAGCTGGTACAAGTGCCAAATGAACGTCGAAAAAAGATCAAATGAAAAAAAAAAAGATATAAAAAACAGTGAATAAGAAAGGGACACAAAGAAAGAGCTCGGAAGGAAAGACACAGAAAAAAAAAACGCAGTGAAGTCAGCAATACATGAAAAGACAAAAAATACATAAAAAGATGAAGAAAACGACAAAAGGATACGAAAAAGAGATAGAGAGGGCAAAGCAGTAAGAAGAACAAAGAGATACGAAGGAAAGAGAGAGAAAGAGATATGAAGGAAGGAAGAGAGGGATGTTATATAGACAGAATCGAAAAACAGGTAGAAAGAACAAAAACCAAAACAGAAAGAGATGCAAGAAGCAGAGAGAAATAAAAAAAACAGAAATACAGGAAAGTAACAAAAGGCTGTCAAGATACGCTTTTTCTCCTTGCTTTGCACACATAGTGCGAAGTTGCTACATTTTTCTTTTCAGGCTTTTGTTTATCTAGCGGGCTCATAGAAGAACTGCTCCCGGTCGCAGTGTTAGCTGGAAGTATTTCCTTCACCGAGTCCATCGTTAACTCTGTTATAGGGACTACTGTGAGCGCAGTTGCGAGGTGCCTACTAAGTCCTAATCATCATCAATGTGCAGAGTGGTGGAGGTACACTCAATACGTTTGTAAAATAGAACGCACGCCTACGTTGTGCACTTTGTTGTAGCTAATAATCATGTAGAATAGTGGCTGAACCCTTTGAGATCTGTGGCCAGCTCTAAATAAACAAACAAATAAATAAATAAATAAATAAAAATAAATAATTATATAAATAAATAAACTTTACTACGAGATCCGCCATGTTTGTGGTCCGGGCTAGACCACGCAGGCAGGTACCAGGAGACTCTGTCTCCACATAGCCTCTCTGGCCTGCTGGAGAGCCCATTTTGTTCTGATGAAGAAGAAGGATTGTGAAAAAAAGGAATAAAATATGACTACACCTTTCGAAATGGGTGGAAAGCTTTAAATCATCCCCTGGTCGGGTATATATATAGTGCACATGATGTGACACATGGTTTGAGAAGTTCAGAGCACTGGCGTAGCTTTGTCGTATATAGTGTAGTAAGACGCTAAGTTGGGCCAGTTGGTTAGGATCCATCGTGAATTTACTTACAGCGCAACACACACAAAAAAAATACAGGACAGAGAATTGTTTTCATGGACAAGTTATCTTCATGGAGCTCTCACAGCGAACAAGGTTATTTGATCAGTCTGTAATACACCAGCAACAAGCATCCACATGCAGTCATGTGAGCAAGGAGCCTAAAATGTCGACACATATATGCGCTACTCATGCTCCCAAATATTCTTGTTTACACGACCGAGTTAACGCGATCAAAATATAAATAATCAGATTAAATGCGAAGCATTTCTTAGCGAGCTGCGGCGACTTTGAGCGTATCTATCTATCTATCTATCTATCTATCTATCTATCTATCTATCTATCTATCTATCTATCTATCTATCTATCTATCTATCTATCTATCTATCTATCTATCTATCTATCTATCTATCTATCTATCTATCTATCTATCTATCTATCTATCTATCTATCTATCTATCTATCTATCTATCTATCTATCTATCTATCTATCTATCTATCTATCTATCTGTCTCTCTCTGTCTGTCTCTCTGTCTGTCTGTCTGTCTATCTATCTATCTATCTATCTATCTATCTATCTATCTATCTATCTATCTATCTATCTATCTATCTATCTATCTATCTATCTATCTATCTATCTATCTATCTATCTATCTATCTATCTATCTATCTATCTATCTATCTATCTATCTATCTATCTGTCTGTCTGTCTGTCTGTCTGTCTGTCTGTCTGCGTGTCTATCTATCTATCTATCTATCTATCTATCTATCTATCTATCTATCTATCTATCTATCTATCTATCTATCTATCTATATCTATCTATCTATCTATCTATCTATCTATCTATCTATCTATCTATCTATCTATCTATCTATCTATCTATCTATCTAGCCGCCTACGACTTTTAGCTCTCATGGGCATTTCGTTAATGGTATCAATATCAAATTTTGTATGGCATAACATGACTTATGCGGCGATGGCGTAGTGGTTGGAGCATCCGCCTCGCATGCAAAAGGTCCGGGGTTCAAATCGCGGTGCCGCGCAGTTCCCAACCGGATTAAAAGAAAACACGCGTGGTGATGGAACTGCATTAAGAGGCCTGGGATGCGGCCTCACCGGTAAAACACCACCGGGAACGCACTCCCTCACCAGAAAAGGTTTGGCAAGCCTGGTGCAGTATCTGGCCACTACCTCCCATATGTATGCGTCAAATAACTCACGGCCCTCAGTCCCCAGCAGCTGCGAAGCAACTGATTACGGCGGCGGTCAGATCTGCAACGCAGCAGAGGGTGCCAAGAATCTCTGGATCCGGACAGGCCGCCATTGGAACCTGAACTTGGCTACGTTTAATGCTAGAACCTTATCTAGTGAGGGAGGTCTAGCTGTGCTATTCGAGGAGCTAGAGGGTGTTAAATGGGATATAATAGGGCTCAGTGAGGTTAGGAGGACAGATGAGGCCTATACGGTGCTGCAGAATGAGCACGTCGTTTGCTGTCGTGGCTTGGCTGACAGAAGAGAACTGGGATTGGGGCTCCTAGCTCACAGAAACATAGCTGCCAACATAGAGGAATACTATAGCATTAATGAAAGGGTGGTAGGTATCATAATTAAACTGGATAAAAGATACAAGATGAAGGTGGTACAGACTTACGCGCCTACATCCAGACATGATGTTGAAAGCTTCTATGAAGACGTGGAATCGGCAATGAGTAAGGTGAAAACACAGTATACTATACTGATGGGAGACCTTAATGCAAAAGTAGGGAAGAAGCAGGCTGGAGACCAGGCACTAGGAGATTATGGCATCGGTACTAGAAACGCCAAAGGAGAGCTACTAGTCGAATTCGCAGAACGCAATAATTTACGGAGTTTGAATACCTTCTACCGAAAACGAGGAAACTGCAAGTGGACATGGAGGAGCCGTAATGGCGAAAATAAGATAAAATAGACTTTATAATGAGTGCACACCCAGGCATCGTGCAGGATGTGGAAGTGGTTGGCAAGGTACGATGCAGTGACGATAAAATGGTACGGTCTCGAATTCGCCTAGACTTGAAGAAGGAACGACAGAAACTGATACTCAAGAAGCCAATCAATTAGCTAGCGCTGAGAGGTAAAGTACAGGAATTCAGAGTCTCGCTTCAGAACAGGTACTCGGCTCTTAGTGAGGAAACCAAAATTAGCGTATATACAATGAATATTAATCTGACGAGTATCATTACGGATAGTGCAGTGGAAGTTGGAGGCAGGGTAGTTAGACAGGACACTGGCAAGCTTTCCCAAGAAACGAAAAATCTCATTAAAAAGCGTCAAATCATGAAAGTATCAAGTACAAAAGACAAAATAAACTGGCAGAGCTTTCGAAGTTGATTAGGCGTAAGGTATGCGATGTAAGAAGGTATAACATGGAGAGAATTGAACACGCTCTTAAAAACGGAGGAAGCGTTAAAGCAGTGAAGAGGAAACTTGTGATAGGCAAAAATCGGATGTATGCACTAAGGGACAAAGAATGCAAGATAACTACCAATATGGATAGAATAGTTAAAATAGCGGAGTTTTACAGAGATCTGTACAGTAGCCGGGGCATACACGACCTTAATACTATAAGAACTAGCAGCAACCCATATGACAGCCCACCAGTAATGATAGAAGAAGTCAGAAAAGATTTGGAGAGCATGCAAAGAGGCAAAGCTGCTGGTGAGGATCAGGTAACATCACATCTGCTGAAAGATGGAGGACGGATTGTGTTAGGAAAACTGGCCACCCTGTTTACGAGGTGTCTCCTGACGGGAAGAGTACCAGAGTCTTGGAAGAATGCTAACATCATCCTAATACATAAGAAAGGAGATTACAAGGACTTGAAGAATTACAGGCCGATCAGCTCGCTCTCTGCAGTATTCAAGCTATTTACAAAGGTAATTGCTAACAGAGTAAATAAACATTAGAATTCAATCAACGAAAGGAACAAGCAAGATTTCGGTCAGGCTACTCAACAATCGACCACATTCATACTATCAATCAGGTAATAGATAAATGCTCAGAATATAACCAACCACTATACATAGCCTTCATAGATTACGAGAAGGCGTTTGATTCAGTAGAAGTATCAGCCGTCATGCAGACACTGCGGAATCAGGGCGTCGATGAAGTATATATAAACATCCTTGAAGAAATCTACAGCGATCAACTGCTACCATAGTGCTTCATAAAGAAAGCAACAGAATACCAATCAAGAAGGGTGTTAGGCAGAGGGACACAATCTCCCCAATGCTATTTACCGCATGCTTACAGGAGGTTTTCAGAAGCCTAGAATGGGAACAGTTAGGAATAACAGTTAATGGAGAGTACCTTAGTAACCTGCGCTTCGCCGATGACATTGCATTGCTGAGTAACTCAGGGTACGAATTGCAATTCATGATTACGGAGTTAGACCAAGAGAGCAGAAAGGTGGGTCTTAAAATTTGTCTGCAGAAAACGAAAGTAATGATCAACAACC
>NW_023609477.1:0-20302 GCF_013339725.1 Rhipicephalus microplus | reverse complement strand
TTTGATACGCCCCAAGGCTGTAACCTCGGAGAGCAGTTCCAAATCACTCAGCGTATGCCTGAAGTCTTCTACACGGTAGGGCAGTGTCCTGACATCCACATGCAGCCAGGCATCCTGAAGGCAGACTAGGCAGAACAACGTGATACTCGTTATCCGAGGCAGCTAACACCCTGTTTCCGCGGCCAGAAACGGCTGCTGATGCCGCTCCGACAGAGCCCCTTCGAAACGCGTCCGTTCGCTATCGCGGCCGGAAGTGGAATGACTGCGCCACTTTGCTGCACTCTAGTGACAAGGGAAAATGTGCAGTAAGGAAGTGCGCATTATTACAAAAGAAAAATAAAATGAGCAGAGCGTGGTTTCGATCCACGGACCTCTGGGCTATGGGCCCAGCACGCTTCAACTGCACCACTCTGCTGCACTCTAGTTACGTGTGAAAATGTGCAGTAAGGACGTGCGCACTAATACAAAAGAAAAAAATTAGCAGAGCGAGGTTTCAATCCACGGACCTCTGGGTTATGGGCCCTGCGCGCTTTCAGTGCGCCACTCTGCTAAATGTATACAAAGGCCGAACATACAAGGAGCTCAACAGTGAAGTCTTAACAAAAAAAGAAAAAAAAGAAAGAAGCAATAGAGGCGAAACAGAATCGTGAAGTGGAAGCGTGCTGGAATCATAACCCAGACGATCGTGCACTTAAATGATACTTTGCTTTATTTTTCCTTCATTTACTCTTGAATGATTCATTCGCATTTACCCACTGGTGTGTTCCTTTATGCACTGAAAAGCAGCCTTCACAAGCTTCTTTGGGGCATTGGACGACACACTCGTTACACAGTTCGCATTGGGTGACGCCTGGCTGTTGTTTCGCTGTATTAAAACGCTTTGTTAGCCATACAAACGCATTTTATTTAACGACATCAAGCCTGCGTAAGGCAAGTTTGGAACGGAGTTTCAAGCCCCGGCGTGACACTGTGATAGAATACTATAGCGGACCCGTGTTGAAATCCCGTGGTGTCTTTGGTGTTTTCAATTATTACGATTTTTTTCTTCTTATTTCATGGGACAGTGGTTGCGGACACAGGCGGCGGCGGACAACTACGGTGCACGCGAACGTTGTTGTGATCTTTGTACAGCTATCACTGTAATACTGCTGAAGTTTATTTTATTTTACTTTGTGTTTGACCTCGCAATGCCATTTCTTTAGGGAATCAGCACGTATTTATTTATTTATTTATTTATTTATTTATTTATTTTATTTAGTATACCTCAAAGGCCCCAGTCGGGGTATTACATGAGGGATGGGCATAATTAGCAGCATATCAACAATTCAATCACGGTCTTGAATACATGTAGGTCGGAGTGGTGCATGGCGAAGGCAGGCAAGTTGTTCCAGTCCCGGGCGGTTGCAACAAAAAAGGAGCGAAGGTGGGCAGTAGTTTGTGCTGGCGGTGGATAAACGGCTCGGGGATGGTTTGTACGGCTGGATAATCGATGAGCAGGCAAGATGGCTGGAACGTTGAAAGGAGCGTGATAAAATTTGTGAAAAAGACAGAGCCGAGATATATGATGACGTGATTCTAGGTTGTTGAGGTGACCACGAGTTTTAAGTTCGGAAACGCTGGAATGATAAGAGTACACGGAGTAGATGAACCGGGCTGCGCGATTTCGTACAGATTCGAGAAGGTTAGATAGATTAGATTGATGAGGGTCCCAAACCGAGCATGCGTACTCCAATTTAGGGCGAACAAATGTGGTGTAAGCTAACAACTTTACTGATGAGGGAGCAAGTTTTAAATTCCTACGAAGTAACCCAGCGCACGATTAGCGGAGGATGCTACGTTGTTAACGTGAGCGGGCCAGGTGAGGTTGTTTGAGAATGTTACACCGAGGTATTTATAGGATTCTGCTGTTAAGATTGTAGAGCCCGAAATGGTGTAAGTCGCTTGCTGATAATGTTGCCTACGGTGAAATGACATTAGCGATGTCTTATTTACGTTTAAGGACATTAGCCAGTCGTTACACCAGGATTCAATAAGGTTAAGGTCGTTTTGAAGTATAGCAATATCGGTAAGGTTTTTATTGGACGGTACACGACGCAATCGTCTGCAAACAGGCGAATATTTGATGAAATGTTAGCTAGGAGGTCATTTATATAAATTAAGAAAAGTAGGGGTCCGAGTACTGTGCCCTGTGGGACGCCAGAGATTACGGGAAGATGGTTAGATGAATGGTTGTTAGCGTACACAAATTGTTGCCGATTAGTCAGAAAACTACGAATCCAGTTGCACGTCGGTGTATTAATGTTTAAGCAAGAAAGCTTGAGGAGTAGCCGTTGATGCGGAACTATGTCAAATGCTTTTTCAAAGTCTAAAAAGAGGGAACCGGTGGGTATATTCACGTCAGCGCCAGAACTGATGTCATTGTAGAATGAAGCAAGTTGTGTGTTCCATTAGTTTAGAGCAAATGCTAGTGAGCGAGATGAGACAATAGCTGCTAGGCTGAGATGGAGGGCCCTTTTTAGGGACTGGAACAATCTTACCCACTTTTCAGTCTTCCGGCACCACTCCTGAAGACAGTGATTGCTGAAAATTATGGCATAATATCACACTGACAATGGGTTGTGTGTTTTTTAACATTTTAGCGTGGATGCCATCGGTGCCACAAGAAGATGTAAGCTTTCATGAGTCGATTAATTTAGCAATGCCCTGTTGAGAAAACGTGATGTCCGGCATCATGTCGTAATCACGAGGATGGAATGAAGGTAAGTTGCCGTTAGGTTCGATAGTGAACATGGAAGAGAAAAAATGATTAAGTTGTTCGGTGGCTTCATCGTCAGGGATCGGAAGGTTATGATTATCAAACAGTGCCAGTGGTTGGGAATATTGAGGGTTGATAACGCTCCAAAATTTCTTCGGGTTATTGGTCAGCATGGCCGACAAAGTCTGTGAGTAAAAAGAACGTTTTTTCTTTCACAGCATGCGTGCTGAATGCTTTTTCCGCAGCGTAGTAGTTGTTCCATGCAGAAATGTTGTTAGATTGTTTTGCTGATTTAAAAAGTCTTTTCTTTTTATTATTGAGTCATTTTAGTGTAGCTGTGAACTATGGGGACGTCTTTTTTTCGGTGATGGTAATGGTGGGCATGTATTTTATGAACAGGTCATGGATTTTATTTTTGAAGAGCAACCAATTAGTCTCGACAGAGCGCTGCGAAAAATCGGCTAGGAGGCAAGTAGCGAATTCTGCAAAATCATTGTTTAGGGCGGAATAGTTTCCTTTGTTATACAATGTTATCGTTTTTGTTATTTTAGACGAGCGTGTTAGTTGACAGAGGTAAGTACCATGAATCACTGAATGGTCACTTAAGCCCGGCAAGAACGTCATCTTGGAAACCTTGTCAGGCTCGGAAGTGAGGATAAGATCTAGAGTGTTGGAGGAGGTAGAATTTTGACATGTGGGTTCAGTGGCGAGTTGCGTTAGTCCAAATGTTAGGCATGAGTTGACGAAATCACTTTCAGGACCGTGTTTGGCGGCTGTGCTTCTAGATTATTCTACGAAATTGCTGGAAAATTAAAATAACCGAAGAGAAGTATCGGATAATGACGGAAAGCTTTAGTTACAGGGTGAATAGCCTCGTGGAAATTCGGTACAAAAAGGGGGTCAAGACCGGGAGGGCGGTAACAAACTCCAATTATCGTGGGGGGATAAGAAGCATTGCAGAGAATGAACGTGATTTCTAAGCATGAGGACACACGAATTTCTGTACATTGAAGGCTTTTATGACTGCCTATCAGCACTCCACCTCCACGTTTTTTAGTGCGGTCCCGTCGAAAAATGTTGAAGTCCGGGAAATATTGTAGCAGCTCTGAGTCTGCTATTGAAGGGTCAAGCCAAGTTTCAGTTATTACGAACAAACCTGATTCTGAAGAGCTAATTAGATTTTGTAAGCCATCAACTTTCGGAATAATGCTTCTAATGTTAGTATAAAGAAAGGAGAATAATTTCCTGGTTGGAATAGTACGGCTGGGGCCTACGTGTTTAACGGGCGCAGAACGACTTTGTTAGTCTTATGATCGTAAATGAAAGTTTTGTTGCCAATGTTAAGCTTATCATGACGGAATTTGTAAGGTTGCTGCTGTGCCCTTCCAAACTCACCGAGAAGTTTTCTGGCTTTAAGTGTGTTAGGTGAATAGTCCTCCGATATGCGATAGTTCGAACCTTTTAGCTTGCGCCCACTCGACAGTACGTTCTCCCTAACCTTAAAGTATGCAAATTTAATGATGACTGGTCGGTTTTTGATAGCATTATATTTACCTAAACGATGAGCCCTTCCAAATCCATTGCGTCAAGACTGATTTCTAATTCTTTGCTACAAAATTGGAGCACAGAGGCTTCCGATTCGGCCCAAATTTCACGCTCGCAATCTTTTAAACCAAAAAGAACAAGGTTCGATCGACGTGCTCGGTCTTCAAAGTCATCCAGTTTGGTCATGATTGCAGTGACATCTTGTGCATTTTGGTCTGAAAGCTTACTGATATTGTCCAATTGCGTTTTTATGCCCAATACTGATTCACAGTCTTTTTCTATTTTAGTTAGTCTATTGTTCATCTCCCTAATCGAATCATCGTTTTGAGACAGTTTCTGCTGGATTGCCTTAAGTTCTTGTAGCATGGAAGCTTGACCAGATTGGAAGTTTTTAAGTGCTGTAATTACGTCACTCGACTGTAGCGATTCGCTAGAGTCGAGCACGTTAGAGCGAGTGGTAGGACCAGGGTTTAATTCAATGTCGCCTGACAAAGCTAGCAATTGCCTAATGAGATGCGCGCAATCAAGCACGACATTGAAACAACACTGTGGGCTTGGCAACACCAGGAGGGCCGCGTAACGAGTACGACGTGCATACAGAGAGTATCGATTATTTACCTGCAGGACAAAAAGGCATTGCAGGTAAGAGGCCATGGCCATAGCTGTGGTGTTGCCAAGCCCTTTGAAGGCTGCGTTGGGCGAGTTCGAGCTTATGTAGTCCAGGGGCAAGGAGGATGTTATCCGAAGATTAGCAATCCCTGTAATCACTTGGTCCGGTAGCGGCGGTCGATGCATTGGTACGCACTATCCGCGCGGGGGCGCAGAAGGTGATTGTGGCAGTCGTAGTTGCACAGGCCGAAGGGGTGAGTCCGGGTGGAGCCCGGAACCACCTCTTCGTGGCGCCCCACACTTCGTGTGCTTGTTAAAACGACTCGTTGTCATCCCATCTGATAACCGAGGACTGACCTTGACCATTGACAGTATGCGTATACCTTTGGTGCTACGGGTCTGGGCTTCAGCCATAGGAATGCGTTTGATGCCGTTCGCAGTTATCTTCATGAAACAAAATGAATGCGCCTCTAAAATGTTATTCGTATATATATCATCACAGTATTATTCAGCAAGTTCACAACACAAATTTCAAGCACGTTCGATGCCACTGTATCTTACATTCAAGATAAAGACTATACTGTCTGGTCGGAATGACAAAAATAATATCGCACCCTTTCTGTTTTTAGGTGCGTTGTTTCCTCTTGATCTTAGGATCGTCGGTTACTTGAAAGGACTAAAAGCTCATGTAACCAATTCTTGGCCAGTCTCCCTGAATGGATATGAGCAGTAGTAGAGGCATCAGCATCATCCTTGTTGTAAGTACATTTTCCTGTCATACTGCAGCACAAGTCAGGGGCGTAGCCAGATATCTTCATGGGCAGTGGGAAGGGGAGGGGGTGAGTGGCTGTGTTCAACCACCTTTTATGAATGTTCGCACGTGTGCTTGTAATTATGAGCTTACTCATATACTCATACACACGCAGAACAGAAAAACCAGTGGGTGGGTAGTTTGAACCCTCCCTACACCCCGGGCCCGGTTGGGAACTGCGCTTCACCGGGATTTGAACCACGAACCTCTTGCATGCGAGGCGGATGCTCTAACCACTACGCCATCGCCGCTGTCTCCGCGTGTTGATGAAACTGCATTAGGAGGCCTGGGGTGTAGCCTCACCGGTAACCACCGCCGGGAACGCACTCCCTCACCAGAGAAGGATTGGCCACCCCGGTGCAGTATCTGGCCACTACCTCCCACATGCATACGTCAAATAACTCACGGCCTTCAGTCCCCAGCAGCTGCGAAGCAACTGACCGCGGCGACGGTCAGTTCTGCAACGCAGCAGAGGGTGCTAAGAATCTCTAGATCCGGACAGGCCGCCATTGGAACCTGAACTTGGTAACGTTTAACACTAGAACCTTATCTAGTGAGGGAAGTCTAGCTGTACTATTCGAGGAGCTAGAGGGTGTTAAATGGGATATAATAGGGCTCAGTGAGGTTAGGAGGACAGATGAGGCCTACACGGTGCTACAGAATGGGCACGTCCTTGGCTATTGGGGCTTGGCAGACAGAAAATAACTGGGAGTGGGGTTCCTAATTCACAGCTGGCAACATAGAACATAGCTGGCAACATAGAGGAATACTATAGCATTAATGAAAGGGTGGTAGGTATCGTAATTAAACTGAATAAAAGATACAAAATGAAGGTAGTACAGGCTTACGCGCCTACATCCAGCCATGATGATGCTTCAGTTGAAAGCTTCTATGAAGACGTGGAATCGGCAATGAATAAGGTAAAAACACAGTATACTATAGTGATGGGCGACTTTAATGCAAAGATAGGAAAGAAGCAGGCTGGAGACCAGGCAGTAGGAGATTATGGCATCGGTACAAGAAACGCCAGAGGAGAGCTACTAGTAGAATTCGCAGAATGCAATAATTTACGGATTTTGAATACCTTCTACCGAAAACGAGAAAACTGCAAGTGGACATGGAGGAGCCCTAATGGCGAAAATAAGAACGAAGTAGACTTTATAATGAGTGCCCACCCAGGCATCGTGCAGAATGTGGAGGTGGTTGGCAAGGTACGATGCAGTGACCATAGAATGGTACGGTCTCGATTTCGCCTAGACTTGAAGAAGGAACGACAGAAACTGATACGCAAGAAGCCAATCAATGAGCTAGCGCTGAGAGGGAAAGTACAGGAATTCAGAGTGTTGCTGCAGAACAGGTACTCAGCTCTTAGTGAGGAAACCAACCTTAGCGTAGATACAATGAATGATAATCTGACGAGTATCATTAAGGAGTGTGCAGTGGAGGCAGGGTAGTTAGACAGGACACTGGCAAGCTTTCCCAGGAAACGAAGAACCTAATTAAGAAGCGTCAAATCATGAAAGTGTCAAGTACAACAGACGAAATAGAACTGGCAGAGCTTTCGAAGCTGAATAATAGACGTAAGGTATGCGATGTAAGAAGGTATAACATGGAGAGAATTGAACATGCTCTGAAAAACGGAGGAAGCGTTAAAGCAGTGAAGAGGAAACTTGAGATAGGCAAAAGTCGGATGTATGCATTAAGGAACAAAGAAGGCAAAATAACTACCAATATGGATAGGATGGTTAAAATAGCGGAGGAGTTTTACAGAGATCTGTACAGTAGCCGGGACAACCACGACCTTAGTACTATAAGAACTAGCAGTAACCCAGAAGACACCCAACCTGTATTGATAGAAGAAGTCAGAAAAGCTTTGGAGAGCATGCAAAGAGGCAAAGCTGCTGGTGAGGATCAGGTAACATCAGATCTGCTGAAAGATGGAGGACAGATTGTGTTAGAAAAACTAGCCACCCTGTTTACGAGGTGTCTCCTGACGGGAAGAGTACCAGAGTCTAGGAAGAACGCTAACATCATCTTAATACATAAGAGAGGAGATGACAAGGGCTTGAAGAATTACAGGCCGATCAGCTTGCTCTCTGTAGTATACAAGCTATTTAAAACGTAATTGCTAACACAGTAAAGAAAACGTTAGAATTCAATCAACCAAAGGAACAAGCAGGATTTTGAACAGGCTACTCAACAATTGACCACATTCATACTATCAATCAGGTAATAGAGAAATGCTCCAACCACTATACATAGCCTTCATAGATTACGAGAAGGCGTTTGCTCCAGTAGAAATATCAGCTGTCATGCAGACACTGTAGAATCAGGGCGTGGATGAAGTATATATGAACATTATGGTAGAAATCTACAGGGGATCAACTGCTACCATAGTGCTTCATAAAGAAAGCAACAGAATACCAATCAAGAAGGGTGTAAGGCAGGGGACACAATCTCCCCAATGCTATTTACCGCGTGCTTACAGGAGGTTTTCAGAAGCCTAGAATGGGAACAGTTAGGGATAAGAGTTAATAAAGAATACCTTAGTAACCTGTGCTTCGCCGATGACATTGCATTGCTGAGTAACTCAGGAGACGAATTGCAACTCATGATTACAGAGTTAGACAAGGAGAGCAGAAAGGTGGGTCTTAAAATTAATCTGCAGAAAACGAAAGTAATGTACAACAACCTCGGAAATGAGCAGCGCTTCGAGATAGGTAATAGCGCACATGAAGTTGTAAAAGACTATGTCTACTTAGGGCAGGTAATAACCGCAGAGCCGAGCCACCAGATTAAAGTAACTAGAAGAATCAGATTGGGGTGGAGCATATTCGGCAAGCACTCTCAAATTATGACAGGTAGATTGCCACTATCCCTCAAGAGGAAGGTATATAACAGCTGTATCTTGCTGGTACGTAGCTACGGAGCAGAAACCTGGAGACTTACAAAGAGGGTTCAGCCTAAATTGAGGACGACGTAGCGAGCAATGGAAAGGAAATGGTTTGTGTAACATTAAGAGACAAGAAGAGAGCAGAGTGGATTAGGGAACAAACGGGGGTTAAGGATATCATAGCTGAAATAAAGAAGAGCAAATGGACGTGGGCCGGGCATGTAGCGCGTAGACAGGATAACCGCTGTTCATTAAGGGTAACTAACTGGATTCCCAGAGAAGGGAAGCGGGTTAGGGGGAGACAGAAGGTTAGGTGGGCAGATGAGATTAAGAAGTTTGCGGGTATAAATTGGCAGCAGCAAGCACAGGACCGGGTTAACTGGCGGAACATGGGAGAGGCCTTTGTCCTGCAGTGGACGTAGTCGGGCTGATGATGATGATGATGACACCCTGGGTAGGCTCGTTGCAGGGAATGAAGTAATTAGTTACTAACAAGTGTACTTTACGTTCATACTGGAAGTACCCGTATAAAGGGGACAGTTTTAAGCGAACGCGACATACTTAATTGCATACGCCATGATGTTACAGCAACAACTATCATGCAGATGGCGCGACGAGCTTTTATCTATTTCATACGGAACGCCTGCAGGCGGATGCAATTGCAGCGACCCGTTCACGTCCTTTCCATGCGTGAAGGACACCGGTCTACGCAGGGCGAGATCGCTTTGCACTCAATTGTGAAATAGCTGCTACATGTTAATCTCCTTGAACTGAGCAGAGTGGCGCTTGCAAAAGCTTTTGATCGTGTTCGTCATTCCTTCCTTTTTTTTCTTCTCGAACAAGCTAATGTTGGCAAAGTTGTTTTTAAAGGCGTTAAATTATGCTATAATGAATGCTCAACTCGTCTGATAGTTATAGGTCAACTCTCCAAGCCAGTTTCTATTCGCTCTTCTGTAAAACAGGGATGCCCGATGTCCCCTCTTTTATTTGCAGTTTATCTAGAACCACTGTGCTTAAGCATAATACAGTCGAGTTGCATTCGTGGCTTTAGAATATTAGGCAGTGAGGTTAAAGTATTGGCTTATGCAGACGATGTCGCATTCTTTTGCACAGATAAACCAAGTGTCGAAAATGTGGTATATACTATTGAAAAGTTTGGCGTAGTATCAGGAGCTCGTTTGAATGCCTCTAAAACTTTAGGACTGTGGTTTGGCTTGTGGGGTAGCACACCGAACCACTTTGCAGGGATTAATTGGACAAGAACTCCTCCAACATACCTCGGGGTACCATTGCATGTATATAGATTCAGTGCGCATTACTTGAAGGAACGCGTCCCTAAGCTTGAACGACAGGCCCAGACATTTGTGCCCTATCGACTTTCGATATTTGGGAGAGCTGAAGCTTGTGTGATGACGTTTATTGAACCGGAGAAGTCGCAACGATGTCGCAACGAAAAGTGGCCGTACGACAAGTCTGGCAAAAGGCGGCCCAGGTTCTCGTGCAATCAGAGCACGGGGTTTTTTCCTTCTCTTTGGAAGGCGCATACACGTTAGTGCGTATGCTCCACTACAATACCCCCCGGGTTGAAGAGTAGCCATCCTGGCGACTCACGGAGTAGGCACAATGAGGGGGTCGTAGTAGGGCTTGAGACGGTCGACGTGTACGGTCTCGCGTCCTCGACGGCGCAAATCTGGCGATTGTGTTAGGGGCTCGACGATGTAATTCACTGGTGAGGTTGCGTCAATGACACGGTATGGACCATGGTACCGGGCCAGAAGTTTGGAAGACAGGCCAGGAACGTGCGGGGGCACCCAAAGCCACACGAGGGAGCCAGTACGAAACGTAGGCGCTATGTGATGAGCGTCATCATGCCGGGTTTTTTGTAGACCTTGAGCCTCACTTGTCATAGACCGAGCCAACTGACGGCAGTCTTCAGCGTATCTGGTGACTTCCGAAAGCGGGGAGCACTCCGATACATCAGGGCGGTACGGGAGTATGGTGTCGAGTGGGTGGGATGGTTCGCGGCCGTACAACAGAAAGAACGGGGAAAAACCGGTAGTCGCTTGCGTCGCGGTGTTGTAAGCGAAGGTAACAAAAGGCAAGACAGCGTCCCAGTTAGTGTGGTCGGAGGAGGTGTACATCCTCAGCATGTCGCCAAGTGTGCGGTTGAACCGTTCAGTGAGACCATTCGTCTGTGGATGGTATGCGGTAGATTTCCGGTGGATGATGTTGCATTCAGCGAGAATAGCTTGGATGACCTCCGACAGGAACACTCGACCCCTATCACTGAGTAATTCCCGTGGAGCCCCATGGCGGAGAATGAAGCTGCGGAGAATGAAGAGTGCAACTTCGTGGGCGGTCGCTGCTGGTAGAGCTGCAGTCTCAGCGTAGCGTGTCAGATGATCGACGCCGACAATAATCCACCGGTTTCCAGAGCGACTATATGGGAGGGGGCCATAGAGATCGATACCCACGCGGTCGAATGGGCGAGCCGGGCATGGGAGCGGCTGTAACATGCCAGTAAGGTGCCGCGGAGGTGTCTTGTTTTGTTGGCAAGTGGTGCAAGACTGAACGTATTTCTGCACAAAGCGATACATTCCTCGCCAATAATATCGTTGGCGCAGCCTTTCGTAGGTTTTCAGGACACCTGCGTGAGCACTTTGAGGGTCTGCATGGAAATTCATGCAGATGTCAGAGCGCATATGAGTTGGGACAGCAAGGAGCCACTTCCGACCACCAGGCATGTAGTTGCGGCGGTACAGAATGCTGTCTCGCACGGAAAAGTGGGCTGCTTGTCGGCGTAGCGCTCTCGTGGAAGGGACAGCAGACGGATCGGTAAGGTAGTCGAGTAACAATGCAAGGTATGGATCTTTACGCTGCTCCGAAAGCATGTCAGTGGTGTCTATTGGTGACAAGGTGGTAAAAAGTGGTGACAGAGAAGCCACATCTGGGGTCAAAGGCGATCGCGAAAGTGCATCGGCATCTGCATGCTTGCGACCGGAACGATATACTACACGGATGTCGTATTCTTGCAATCGAAGTGCCCAACGTCCCAGGCGTCCGGACGGGTCTTTCAATGTGGACAGCCAACATAGAGCGTGGTGGTCTGTGACCACGTCGAAAGGGCGGCCGTAAAGGTACGGGCGAAACTTCGTCAAGGCCCAGATTATGGCCAAACACTCCTTCTCTGTCACGGAGTAATTCAACTCAGCCTTCTTGAGAGCGCGACTTGCATAGGCGACTACGTATTCGGGTTGGGTGCCTTTCCGTTGTGCCAAAACTGCACCAAGACCGATGCCACTTGCATCGGTGTGAATTTCTGTGGCAGCAGCGGGGTCGTAGTGACGAAGAATGGGTGGTGAGGTCAGCAGGCGGCGCAGCTGGCGAAATGCGTCGTCACATGCAGGTGACCATGCAGATATACCTTTGCTGTTGGAGAGCAGACTTGTTAGAGGTGCGATGATGGACGCGAAGTTGGGCACAAAGCGACGAAAGTACGAGCAGAGACCGACGAAACTTCTTAGAGCTTTCAGTGATGTGGGCAACGGGAAGTCAGCGACAGCCCGAAGCTTATCGGGATCCGGAAGAACACCGTCTCTTGTGATGACATGTCCCAAGATGGTTAGTTTGCGTGCTGCGAAGTGGCACTTTTTGGAGTTAAGTTGTAGGCCCGCAGAAGTTAGACACGTCAGAATCTCGTGGAGGCGAACAAGATGTGTCGGGAAATCAGACGAAAAGACTACGATGTCGTCCAGGTAACACAAGCAAGTTTTCCACTTATGGGCACGCAAGATGGTATCGATCATGCGCTCAAATGTGGCAGGTGCGTTGCAGAGCCCAAATGGCATCACTTTGAACTCATATAGACCATCTGGCGTTACAAAGGCTGTTTTAGGGCGATCACATTCAGCCATTGGCACCTGCCAATACCCAGAACGCAGATCCAAGGATGTAAAGTACTCGGCGCCTTGTAAACAGTCAAGAGCATCGTCTATTCGTGGTAGCGGGTAGACATCTTTCTTCGTAATCTTGTTTAAGCGGCGATAGTCCACGCAAAATCGAACGGTGCCATCTTTTTTCTTGACCAGAACGACAGGTGATGACCAAGCGCTTTGAGAAGGCTGTATCACTCCACGTTTAAGCATGTCGTCTACTTGCTCCGTAATGACGCGGCGCTCTTCGGCGGAAACGCGGTAAGGACGCTGTCGCACAGGCAAATGTGAGCCAGTGTCAATAGTATGAGTGATAGTCGTGGTGCGGCCCAAAGCAGGTTCTTGAAAGTCGAAAGAAGAGCGAAACTTGTTAAGGAGAGCAACAAGTTGGCGGCGATGCGAGAGGGGAAGGTCTGCGTCAATAGCATTGTCGAAGGCTGACAAACTTGATGGCTCAGACGCATGAGTTATTGCGGCAATGTGACATGGCGTTTCGTCGGGAGGAATAACATCATCGATATGGTCGACAGGTTGCACATATCCCAGCGTTTCACCACGAAGTAAGCTGATGGGGTAGTTGCAGTGGTTGGTAACCAGCATTACGGTTAAACCAGATGCAATTGTAAGAACGGCAAATGGGAGAACGATGCCCTTGCGTTCAGTAAAAACAGGAGATGGCGTAAAGACCACCGTGGCGTCAGGTTGCGCCACACATGAAAGGCTTACAGGGACCGAAGCTTCCGGGGGCAAGGTGATGTCGTCGTCAGCGATGAGTTTGCAGAGCCGAGGAGACCGGTCGGGTGGTGGAAATTCATATGTTGGCACAAGGGACACTTCGGCACGGGAACAATCGATGATAGCTTCATGACCTGATAAGAAATCCCAACCGAGGATAAGGTCATGAGAGCAAGATGGCAGAACAAAAAACTGTACGACGTACAAAACATCTTGGATGACGACGCGCGCCGTACACAGAGCCGAGGGATGAATGCGTTGCGCGCTAGCCGTGGATAGCACCATGCCACAGAGAGATGTGGTCACTTTCTTCAGTTTCCGACAAAATTTGACGTCCATCACAGAAACGGCGGCCCCGGTATCAATTAACGCTAATGTGGCGACTCCCTCAACATCGACATCAACAACATTTTTCGGCGAAAACGGAGGCCTTGGGAATTGCGCACAAGTTGCAGTTCTTGCCTCCGGAACTGCACTGATTAGTTTCCCTCCTCAGGAGGTGGTCGGCGACGCATAGGCGATGGCGACCGGCGATGAGGGGATGGGAAACGAGCAGTCGATGGGCGGCGATCCGAGTCTGAGTGCCTCTGTTCATATGCAGATGCGGTGGCCTGCTGCGGCGCGTAGGTAGGAGTTCCGAAGTATGCGTTTGCAGGTGTGGGGCGACGGCGGCAGAAGCGTGCAATGTGGCCAGCGATGCCACAGGCGAAGCAGATAGGACGATTGTCTTGAGTGCGCCACTCATTAGATCGATGGAAAAAGCGAGGTGAGGGCCTGTAAACTGGAGGCGATGCCGGAGGAGGTGGAGCTGATAAGGCGACTGGATGCGGTGGGGGCCGCGCGACCACAGCTGCGTAGCTGAGAGGTGAAGGTGGTGCAGGTGGTGCGTAGCCGACAGCTGAGAGATTAGGCGCTACTGAAGTGCACGGGTAAGGGGCCTGCACTGTAGGGAGGACATCACAAATTTCCGTGCGTATGGCCTGCTGCAGTGTCGAAGGCAGGCTTGCGGTGGGCGCGTCGCTATGCGGCAGCAGGGAGAGCTGTCGGGCGACTTCCTCCCTGATGAAGTCTTTGATCTGGTTGGATAGACTTTCTTTGCAAACGTTGGCATTTGTGAGTGTGACTGCCGAGATCGATTCCGGCGGTAGGACACTCTGTCTGGCGATGGAACGCTGACGGCGCAATTCATCAAAGCTCTGGCAGAGGCTTACGAGGATTGCCACCGTGTTCGGGCTTTTCGCTAGCAACATCTGGAATGCGCCATCCTCGATGCCCTTGAGAATCTGCCGAATTTTTTCTTCTTCGGGCATAGATGGATTCACACGCTTGCAGAGGTCGAGCACGTCCTCTATGTAACTAGTAAACGTCTCGCCAGGCTGCTGGGCTCGGTGGCGCAGGCGCTGGTCAGCGCGAAGCTTGCGGACCTCTGGTCGGCCGAACGCTTCAGTGACGAGTGTCTTAAAGGAAGACCAGTTGGCGATGGCGGTTTCGCGGTTCGTAAACCAAAGTTTAGCTACGTCTGCCAAGTAAAATATAACGTAGGCGAGCTTAGAGTCGTTGTCCCACTTGTTACTGGCGCTTACGCGTTCGTACAAGGAGAGCCAGTCCTCGACGTCTTGCTCGCCACTGCCGCTGAAGATTGGCGGGTCCCGTTGGCGAGTAGCGCCGGGGCAGGTAGACGGGGCAGCCGATGGTGCTGGCTGGGCTGGGACGGGCTGGTTGGCGACTGCGTCAGTCATGTTTTGCAGTGGTCTCTCGGGCAACTTGCGAGAGCGGAGCTCCAGGTCTGCTTGGGGATCTCAGCAGCCTCCACCAAATGTGATGACGTTTATTGAACCGGAGAAGTCGCAACGATGTCGCAACGAAAAGTGGCCGTACGACAAGTCTGGCAAAAGGCGGCCCAGGTTCTCGTGCAATCAGAGCACGGGGTTTTTCCTTCTCTTTGGAAGGCGCATACACGTTAGTGCGTATGCTCCACTACACTTGGAATACTTTCTTAGCGACAAAACTTTACTATGCATTGCAACTTATTCATTGCGCAAGATTCTATATACAACGCTTTCATCGGATTTTCGCTACTTTCATATGGTCTTCGACTTTTGAGCCCATGCGTCGTGATAATATATTCAAGCCAGTTAGTGAGGGTGGGTTAGGACTAAAACACCTTTATCTATGGCAAGTAGTGTCCCGATTCTTCTTTTTTCGAGACAATTCCCATCCTGTAATCCGTTCCTTCTTGCAGGTTACACTTGTTGATTGCTTACCAGATTTACTTGTTTCATCCAACTTCTCCGAACGCCCATGTTTGTGGGGATTCATGCAGGAAGTTTACCTCGCAGTTCAGTTCCTTAAAGCTCGCTTCTGTGTAGAATACCTGTACACAGTATCGCGCAAGGTGCTGTATAAGGACCTACTGAGTACACTCTTCCCACCTACATTGTACCGTTCACTGTACGCCAGTCTTCCAGGTCACGATGTGTTGAAGCGAGTGCTCAAAATGTACATTCCACCGAATTCAAAAACATTCCTTTATAAACTCCACTCTGAAACATTCGCGGTAAACACATGGTTAGAAAGAAAAGGTATTTTCATTCCGTCTGTTAACTGCCGTCTATGTGAGGTGCCGGAAACGATTGAACATTGCTTTGTTAGCTGCAAAGATGCCATACTATTTTGGGATGTCCTTCAGCGAGCACTGAAAAATCGTTTCGTCATTAATTCTCACACAATGCGTTATCTTCTGCCAGCAGCGCTTGATGAAGTACCATATGATATGTTTTTCTTCATGGGTATGCACAGCTTGTGAGAGACACGAATGCAAGACCGCAATGCAGAGCCCACTACCTCTTCAAGCGCACACTTCATTCAAATGGCTATCCACCTAAAAAACATTTACGACGAGCTAGACTTTAGACCGGACTGGTACTCCGTCTTAGGGAACTGTTTGACCTCACCCCCTTTTTTGTTTGTATAACACGATGTGAAGAACTCTCCATGTGAGGAACTCGCGCTGTGTTAGGCATTTAGTGTTAATGAGTAACACTTGAACGCTTGCTTTCGTGATTTGATTGTACTTTTGTTCGCTTGATTTTTTCTTTATTGCCCAAGTACTTCAAATAATACCATGGGGAAAAAAAAAGAGCAGAGTGGCGCAGTGGAAGCGTGCTGGGCCCATAACCCAGAGGTCCGTGGATCGAAACCATGCTCTGCTAGATTTTTTTTTTTGCTCGCTCCCGATATTTTTACCTTTCATCAAGACGCCATAACTGCACAACTGTTTCGAACATGCTCTTTGATGCGTTGTTCTTGTGTTGAAAGCATTGGCTCTGGCCTTCTCTCTCTCTCGTTTTTTTTTCTTCGGTTTAAGAAAGACATCGTTGCACTGGTAAACACGGTGTTTTTTTACATAAAACACCTATTTCTTATGACTATTTTGTTACCCCCTGGTATTCTGTTGTCAGACTACTGTCGTACTCGCATATTCCCTCTATGCCACTCCCTTCCCTCTTAAAAATCAGTTACCAGCTACACCAGTTCGTGCACAACTTGCACAAGCTGCGTAAAATGCGCAACGTAGGAGGAACAACTCGGCAGAACACTTTATTAGTTACGATACCTTCCAAACCATACACCCGCATCATATTTGAATAAAGAGTGTTATATACCACACGAAAAAAAATCCAGCGCAGTCGACAGGATTCGAACCTGCGCGGGGAGACCCCAATGGATTTCTATTCCATCGCCTTAACCACTCGGCCACGACTGCACGCCAACCAAGCGGCACCTATTTTTAAAAGGCTCCTTATTGAATACGCATGGCAACCTCGTTCAGTTTTTTATTCTCATTGAAATCAATGCAAAAGCGGCACTGGTGGAGAAAAGATTGAGCTTCTGCCCCCCCCCCCATTTCCCCCGTCATACATTGATTGATTGATATTTGGGGTTAAACGTCCCAAAACCACCATATGATTATGAGAGATGTTGTAGCGGAATAGCAGGGAGGCAGACTTTTTCTAGTGAGACGACGACAGAGAAAAAAACACGTCCTTTCAGTTTGAACGCATCACGAAGACTCGTTTATTCGTTCGCTATGTACCGCTGTCGTAGAGAGGGGAAGAAAAAAAGGAAAAGCAAACAGAGAAGCACAAGTATTGTCAAAGAGTTTCCTCCGCACCCCGCACGTGCGACGGTCTTCAAGGACAGATGGACAAAACGCTTTCCGCGTGTTCGAGAAGGGTCATTGTGGCCCTCACCCCCTTTTCCCTTCACGGCTGGGCTTGTAGGTAAAAACAGATGTCAAGGACGCCCTTCGCTCCTTTCGCATTGCCCGTCACGCGAACCACCCGAAAACGAGTCCCTCCGAGTTGCCCCTCCTCCCCCTCTTCGCCGCGGAGTCTTTCAATTAACGCTCCCCCGAAGCGGGGGCTGCTTCCCAGTATGCGACAAATACAACAAGAGACGCCGTAGAGGAGGGCTCCGGAAATTTCGACAACCTGGGGTTCTTTGACTTGCAACCAAATCTGAGCACCCGGGCCTACAACATTTCCATCTCCATCGGAAATGCAGCCGTCGCAGCCGGGATTCGATCCCGTGACGTGGGGGTCAGCAGCCGAGTACCTTAACCACTAGACCCGTCCTACATTGAAACCCCGTTTACATAGGTACACCGCGTTTCTATCTCTCAGTCGGTGTGTTGTATTCAAGGTCGCCTTGAACGGTTCATCGTAATGAATGAACGTGAGACAACTTTAAAAGCGAGCGTCAGTTTATTCCAAAAAAATGCCAAGGATGCTTTAACGCGAAGCATTAGGCGCTTGCAAGCATGCAGTTACACAACTCGCCGATGTTTTAGTAAATGGAATCCCAGTGGAACCGCACTATAAAAGCTTGGAGGTTTTGTGGCGGCAAGTGCATAAAACCAGTCTTAAGCTGATAATTTGATATGTCACACTGACATGACCTTGATTGAAGAAACAGCGCTAGAAAAGGACAGAAATGAGAAGATAGAAACAGGACATTGACTAAAAACATTGTATTATTGCGTTTGCACGTCGATATATACAAGAAAATACAATCAGTGAGCGCTTCGAGGAACACGTTATTAATGAAACATGCGGACTCAAACTCTCGAGAGGTTCTTCGTTTTATTTTTCTCGAAGCGATAGCAAAGCTATACGCTGACACAATGATCTCCGCTTTCCTGGATGCATATGACCTCAACGATTTCCCGTTGGCGTTGCTCAGCGTAATTGCATAGAATATCGCTATCCTTGAAGACTGCTTCACAATCACAATTTTCGCAGTGGTCTGCAAGGTGGCTACGCAAAGACCCTCTTAGCGATTTGGGATGTTCACGTAACCTTTATTTCTGCAGCGGCTCCATTAGCCGATGTCACAACTTCCGTAAGTGGGGGAATATTTCACACAACGTTCCCTTCACATTTAGGGAAATGTTGCAAGCGTTTCTTTTTGCAACAAGTTTCTGCCTGATCACCGTCAGTCTTCTTGAAGAGGCCACATAGCTTGTGACGTGCGCTGGAAACGTCTTTGACACCGGATTTTCGTGACACTTTTTTTAGATCATTGCGCGTCACTTTATGAACATATGGAAAGACCGGAATGCCATTGTTAAAGATATCTTTTTTTATTTTTTTACTCTCGCTCTTTGAGAGGATACTTTGAGTGGACAGGTTCTTCAGTCATGCTTTTTTTAACCGTCACATTGACAAAAAAGCAACATGGTGTTGTGTAAATAAGGAAATGGGTTATTATTATCCGCTGGACTCTGAAGTAAGGACGCTACCAGGTACACTTCAAAGGAGGAGAGTAAAAAAAATGTTTCCAAGGTACCGGTGAGATTCGAACTCACGATCTCCTGTTTACTAGACAGGCGCTTTAACCAACTAAGCCACGGCGCCCATGCCTTCAGCTGCATGCGGAACCCACTGTTGAAGCAGAGAGAGTTTGGAGGATGACCTACTTCATGCGCGTGAAACCTACTTCATCCGAATGAAAAAGCAGGACGGTAGCTATATTGACACCTAAATGCATTATGTGGATCACGGATGATATGCACTGCGTGTGTCCACCAGGCAGTTAGAAATTCGATTTCACTTTTTTCGTGACGCATATGTGACCGCTTCCTTTTTTTTCTGTATTACCTGTCTTTGGTTCATAACACATAACTCAAACAACACTGATGTTAAAACCACCCCATGTACTACGTACATACGGTGACATTTTTATTAAGTCAACTGGTATGGTGCCAGTATCGTCGGATTAAAATTCGGGTAATGTTACCAGTGGCTCTACTCTTGAAAGCCAGTCGGGTGGTTCCAGTGCCGCTTCGTGAATTTCAACAAAGCGATAAATGCTCTCTCGGAAATAGTCTCGGGCATGTCACGCGTTTTTACCTAAATGATAGCCTGCCAGTGGCGTACCAACTCTATTATCGCGAGGTGGGGGGAGGGGAGGGGAGCAACCTACTTCATTTATCAGCTGGGGATATATATATATATATTATATATATATATATATATATATATATATATATATATATATATATAGT
Source organism: Rhipicephalus microplus (assembly GCF_013339725.1). Classification (NCBI taxonomy): domain Eukaryota; kingdom Metazoa; phylum Arthropoda; class Arachnida; order Ixodida; family Ixodidae; genus Rhipicephalus; species Rhipicephalus microplus. The sequence goes on along the minus strand of NW_023609477.1, from coordinate 454 downwards.
ATATATATATATTTATTGAGGAAGAGCTTTATTCAAGGCGAGCTCGAGCTGCCACACACTGATGATCATATCTACAAATGAGGAAATTACACAAATGATGATGACACGTCCAATTGATAAAGAAGAGTCAGTGACTGCGCTCACACTAATTCCCCGTTACGCTGGAAGCGGCCTCCTGGCCGCGCGAGAGATAAAATTAGGAATTGCGTCGGGTATACAGTTTCAGCCGAGAAACGTGCACAATTTCTGTCCCACGGCAACGGTGGTCGGAGGGAGCGTGAAGTGGTGAGATTCGGTAATTCACGGGGGACGTTTGTTCAATCACCGTATAGGGCCCTATAAAACGACTGAGGAATTTTTCACATAAGCCGGCACACGCACGGGAGTCCACAGAAGAACTTCGTCTCCTGGGGAAAAGGTGACAGCACGGTGAGTTGAGTCGCAGTGAGACTTG
>NW_023609476.1:10000-18929 GCF_013339725.1 Rhipicephalus microplus | reverse complement strand
AAATGGGCACGCGCGTACTCGTTTTGGCATGGGCACGTGCATACTCGTTTTTGAATGCGCACACGATACTCGTATTTGAATGCACACGCGCATACTCGTTTTGAAATAGGCACGTGCATACTCGTTGGTTAGGTTAGGTTGGTTTAGGTTAGGTAGGTTAGGTTTAGGTTAGGTTAGGTAGGTAGATTAGTTAGTTGGGTTGAGTTGCGTTAGGTTTAGGTTAGGTTAGGTTAGGTATTAGGTTACGTAAGGATAATTTGGTTCGGTTAGGTAAGGTTAGGTTGGGTTAGTTAGGTTGGGTTGGGTGTTGTTGGGTTGGGTGGGTGTGTTGGGTTGGTTGGGTTGGGTTAGGTTGGGTTAGGTTAGGTTAGGTTACGTTAGGTTAGGTTAGGTTACGTTAGGTTATGTTAGATTAGGTTAGGGTAACGTTAGGTTAGGTTAGGTCAGGTACGGTTAGGTTACGTTAGAATAGGTTAGGTTAGGTTAGGTTACGTTAGGTTAGGTTAGGTTAGGTTAGGTTTGTTAGGTTAGGTTAGGTTAGCTTAGGTTTGGTTTAGGTTGGGTTGGGTTGGGTTAGGTGTTGGGTTAGGTTAGGTTAGGTAGGTTGGGTTAGGTTAGTTTAGGTTAGGTTTAGGTTTAGGTTAGATTTGGATGGGTTGGGTTAGGTTAGGTTAGGTTAGGTAGGTTAGGTAGGTTAGGTTAGGTTAGGTTAGGTTACGTTAGGTTAAGGTATGAACCGTCGTAAAACCGCATTAAACAATGTCACTTAGTGAGATGCAGTGTTTTTCACCTCTACAAGTTGGGAACTGCGATATCTAATGTGAAAGCGCTTGAAACCGTCGTAATGTTGTAGAAAGCAATGTAAAGTAGCGAGTAAAACGTTTTCTAACGATAGAAGTGCGAAGGTTATGTTAGGTTGAGTTATGTTAGTTTAAGCTAGGTAGCGTCATGAAACCACCAAAAACGACGTCATCTAACGAGATAGTGTTGTTTTATTGCGAGTACGAAACTGTGATAGGTGAAATGTTGTGAAAGCACACAAAACGGCATTAACAAGCCAAATACTGCGTGTTGTACCGTTACAAGTGCGAAACTGCTATGTTGTGATATTCTCGTTAAAGCGCATGCAATTATCGTGAAACCTTAAAGAATGATGTCATTTAGCGAGAGACAGCGTTCTGTATTGTAATAAGTTGGTGAAAAACTGTGAGGTCATGCAAATATCGTAATTGTGAACGAAACAGTGTAATAGAGCGTTTTGAGATACAAGCGCGAATGTTAGGTTAGGTTAAGATATGAACCGTCGTAAAACCGCATTAAACAATGTCACTTAGTGTGATGCAGTGTTTTTCACCTTTACAAGTTGGGAACTGCGATATCTAATGTGAAAGCGCTTGAAACCGTCGTAATGTTGTAGAAAGCAATGTAAAGTAGCGAGTAAAACGTTTTCTAACGATAGAAGTGCGAAGGTTATGTTAGGTTTAGTTATGTTAGTTTAAGCTAGGTAGCGTCGTGAAACCACCAAAAACGACGTCATCTAACGAGATAGTGTTGTTTTATTGCGAGTACGAAACTGCGATAGGTGAAATGTTGTGAAAGCACACAAAACGGCATGCACAAGCCAAATACTGCGTGTTGTACCGTTACAAGTGCGAAACTGCTATGTTGTGATATGCTCGTTAAAGCGCATGCAAGCATCGTGAAACCTTAAAGAACAATGTCATTTAGCGAGATACAGCGTTCTGTACTGCAATAAGTTGGTGAAAAACTGTGAGGTTATGCAAATATCGTAATTGTGAACGAAACAGTGTAATAGAGCGTTTTTAGATACAAGTGCGAATGTTAGGTTAGGTTAAGATATGAACCGTCGTAAAACCGCATTAAACAATGTCACTTAGTGTTTTTCACTATTACAAGTCGGGAACTGCGATATCTAATGTGAAAGCGCTTGCAACCGTCGTTAGGTTAGGTTAGGTTAGGTTTGGTTAGGTTAGGTTAGGTTAGGTTAGATTAGGTTAGGTTGGGTTGAGTTGGGTTACGTTAGGTTAGGTTAGGTTGGGTTAGGTTAGGTTAGGTTAGGTTAGGTTACGTTAGGTTAGGTTAGGTTACGTTAGGTTAGGTTAGGTTACGTTAGGTTAGGTTAGGTTAGGTAAGGATAATTTGGTTAGGTTAGGTAAGGTTAGGTTAGGTTAGGTTGGGTTGGGTGTTGTTGGGTTGGGTTGGTTGGGTTAGGTTGGGTTAGGTTAGGTAAGGTTAGGTTACGTTAGAATAGGTTAGGTTAGGTTAGGTTACGTTAGGTTAGGTTAGGTTAGGTTTGGTTAGGTTAGGTTAGGTTAGCTTAGGTTAGGTTAGCTTGGGTTGGGTCGGGATAGGTTGGGTTAGATTAGGTTAGGTTAGGTTAGGTTAGGTTGGGTCAAGTTAGTTTAGGTTAGTTTAGGTTAGGTTAGGTTAGGTTAGGTTGGGTTAGGTTGGGTTAGGTTAGGTTAGGTTGGGTTGGGTTGGGTTGGGATAGGTTGGGTTAGGTTAGGTTAGGTTAGGTTACGTTATGGTAGGTTAAGGTATGAACCGTCGTAAAACCGCATTAAACAATGTCACTTAGTGAGATGCAGTGTTTTTCACCTTTACAAGTTGGGAACTGCGATATCTAAAGTGAAAGCACTTGAAACCGTCGTAATGTTGTAGAAAGCAATGTAAAGTAGCAAGTAAAACGTTTTCTAACGATAGAAGTGCGAAGGTTATGTTAGGTTGAGTTTAAGCTAGGTAGCGTCGTGAAACCACCAAAAACGACGTCATCTAACGAGATAGTGTTGTTTTATTGCGAGTACGAAACTGCGATAGGTGAAATGTTGTGAAAGCACACAAAACGGCATGCACAAGCCAAATACTGCGTGTTGTACCGTTACAAGTGCGAAACTGCTATGTTGTGATATTCTCGTTAAAGCGCATGCAAGCATCGTGAAACTTTAAAGAATGATGTCATTTAGCGAGAGACAGCGTTCTGTACTGTAATAGGTTGGTGAAAAACTGTGAGGTCATGCAAATATCGTAGTTCTGAACGAAACAGTGTAATAGAGCGTTTTGAGATACAAGCGCGAATGTTAGCTTAGGTTAAGTTATGAACCGTCGTAAAACCGCATTAAACAATGTCACTTTGTGAGATGCAGTGTTTTTCACCATTACAAGTCGGGAACTGCGATATCAAATGTGAAAGCGCATGAAACGGTCGTAATGTTGTAGAGAGCATTGTAAAGTAGCGAGTAAAACGTTTTCTAACGATAGAAGAGCGAAGGTTAGGTTAGTTTGAGCTAGGTAGCGTCGTGAAACCACCAAAAACGATGTCATCTAACGAGATAGTGTTGTTTTATTGCGAGTACGTAACTGCGATAGGTGAAATATTGTGAAAGCACACAAAATGGCATGAACTAGCCAGATACTGCGTCTTGTGCCGTTACAAGTGCGAAACTGCTTTATTGTGATGTTCTCGTTAAAGCGCATGCAAGTATCGTGAAACCTTAAAGAATGATGTCATCTAGCGAGAGACTGCGTTCTGTACTGTAATAAGTTGGTGAAAAACTGTGAGGTCATGCAAATATGGGCACGTCGTGCAAATATGGGCACGTCAGTGGGCACGTCGGCTGGCATCGGAACGGCGTCATGTCAAACCCATTCCTGTTCTTTGTACAGGTATTCCTGCCTGTGGTGTCTACGGCGGCCAGCGCATCGACTACGCAGACGAAGATAAATGCCATCACGCTCCCGTATCAGCAGCTTACCCATGACCAAGAACCGCACGTGCTGAATCTTTCTACACCGCATGATGGCGCCTCGACTGCATCGACTATGGCTATAAAAGGACGGCTGCAGCAACACCCGCGCAGTGGGCACGTCGGCTGGCATCGGAACGGCGTCATGTCAAACCCATTCCTGTTCTTTGTACAGGTTGGTGTCGATTACTCCTCAGTTAAAACAAGCAATCGTTGTTTTATACAGCTGACGTGCCCAAGCTGTCTACATGCTTTTTTTGTGAATACATGGGATCTTGTACGGTCTTTGCTAATGTTGTGCGGAGACGTAGAGCTCAATCCCGGACCTAGTACCGCGGAACTTCTCAAACAATTACTTGATGGTCAGAAACTTATACAAGAAAGGCTAAACGCCATTGAATCCAAGCTGCAAAAAGTTGACAAAATCGAAAAAACTGTGCAGTGCCTTGAAAAAAGGCTTGTGGATTTAGAAGACCGAAGCAGACGCAACAACCTTGTGGTATTTGGTATTCCGGAAAGCGAGAATGAATCAACCGTTGTCCTAAGCGAGAAGGTCGTTACTGAGCTTTTTAAAGATACTTTGGGAGTAGAAGTACACTCAGTAGAAAGATTACACAGAATGGGGCGTCGCCAACCAAATAAACCTCGCCCTGTGATACTGAAATTGTTCGACCATCGTGAAAAAATAACCGTTCTACAAAACTGTTTTAAGCTAAAAGGAAAGCGCATGTCAGTGTCTGAAGACTTCTCCGCTGCCACTAGGCAAATAAGAAAACAGCTCTGGGATAGCACGGCTGACCTACGCAAATCGGGAAAGAAAGTCAGACTCGTGCACGATAAAATTAGAATTGATGATGAGCTATTTGAATGGGACGACGAACAAATGACTAGAGTATCAGTTTCAAAACGCCGATCTAGGGCAAGGCAAAAAGATGCGTGACCACACAGTCACACAGAAAGTTTTACTTGCCTAAACATTAATGCTCGCAGCATCGTAAATAAAACAACCGATTTGGAAAGCATAGTCATCGCGCACAATCCAGAAATTATAGTAATCACAGAAACATGGCTTAACAGCGACATTGGTGATTACGAAATTACACCCTCGGGTTACTGCATCCTTCGAAACGATAGAGATACGCGTGGTGGCGGAGTTGCGATTATATTCAAGGACTCGCTGGAGTTGTTGAGACTGCCCGACATCATAGGAATCGAATGTGTTGTCGTGAAGGTTATCTTGAAAGAATGTGCATTGATAATTGGCGGTTTCTATAGGCCCCCTAGTTCAGACATATCTTTCTACGAAAGGCTTAATAACTTTTTATTGCCTTATAGAAATCACTCCAGTAATCTAATGCTTGTTGGAGACTTTAACGTTCCCCACGTTGCCTGGGACAATGACTTTCCCTATGCGCTTTCAAATGAGGCTGAACATATTCTTGATCTTGTGTTGTTTCATGATTTAACACAACTTGTTCATGCACCTACTCGAGTCCAAGGTACCAAACAATCAGTCTTGGATCTATTCTTGGTCAACCACAGGGTATTACAGCGAAATCCAACTATCCGAATCTTAGAGGGTATATCGGACCACAAAATTGTATGCCTGGATATGCAATTAAGCTGTATCCACAAGGTGACAAAGCGAGAAACTTTTGTTCCTGTGTTTGCACGTGCAAGTGATGTTGACGTACTTGACGTACTAGACAGCTCTTTCGCACACTTTGTATCCCTCTACGAGTCGGATAAGCACTCGGTTAATCACCTGTGGAACTTTTTCAAAAACCTTGTGACAAAGTGCATTGACGAATTTGTACCACGTAAGCGTAAAATAATACGGAACACTAACCCCTGGATAACCAAAGAGATAGTACGCTTGGGACGAAGACTTAAAAAAGTAAAACAAAAACTGAAACGGCGCAACGAAGCGTCCACAAGCAACTTGGTTTGCGCACTGAGATTGCAGCTTAAAAACTGTATTGCTGACGCTAAAGCTCATTATCAAAACGTGCAACTAAAAAAGTTTATTTCTTCGTCCCCGGCGAAATTTTGGAGGTATCTGTCACCAAATAAAAAATCGGCACCTACTCTTGTCTTAGACGGCAATGCGGTGACTAACAGCTCAGAAACAGCGCGCATACTCAATGAATACTTCTGTTCAGTTTTCACTGATGATAATGGCACGGAACCTGAATTTCTTTTGTTTGGTGATTTGCCACCGATTGACAATATAGAAATAGATGAAGAGGGCGTATTTTCCCTTCTGCTCAAGTTAGATGATAAGAAATCTAGTGGGATCGACAACATACCTAATGCTTTTCTGGTGCGCTACGCAGAATGGTGTTCTAAGTACCTAAACCTAATCTTTCGGAAATCTCTTTCTCGAGCAGAACTTCCTCATGACTGGCGTTACGCCAAAATAACTCCCATACCAAAAAAGGCAAACCAGTACATACCTTCCGCGTACAGACCAATATCGTTGTTATGCGCATGTGTTAAAGTTCTGGAACACATAATATTCAAGCACCTTTCCGCGTTTATCGAAAGCAACAACATAATAGACAGTCGCCAGCATGGCTTCCGACGCGGCTTATCGACGGTTACGCAGCTACTCGAAATGGTACATGACCTTGCCTCTGGTCTGGACAAACAAAGCCAAATTGATATATTATTTCTAGACTTTGAGAAAGCGTTTGACCGCGTGTCACACCGTAAGCTTCTAATCAAATTCAAGGCGATTCTGAAAAATGACTCTTTATTAGCCTGGATCGAAGCATACTTGAGCTGCAGGTACCAGTGCGTCACAGTTGGTGGAACCAACTCGCCATCCGCGCCAGTTCAATCCGGCATACCTCAGGGATCCGTCCTGGGGCCTCTTTTCTTTTTGGTTTTTATAAATGACATTGTCCGCGATATACCAGTTAAGATAAGGCTTTTCGCAGATGACTGCGTGCTTTATCAAGAAGTGAATGATCCTAGCGACCAGCTTCTTTTAAACGATTCTTTATCTAAAATTCAAGACTGGTGTACGAAATGGCAAATGAACATAAACCCCAAAAAAACTGTTGCGATGACCATAACCCTCAAAAAAGATCCTTTAAAATTCCGATACAACCTAGGCAATCACTCCTTATCATTCGTTTCGCAATATACGTACCTTGGCCTTGTAATCACATCTGATTTAAGGTGGAACGATCACATAGCTTACATTGAAAAAAAGGCTTTGAGAAAACTAGGTTATTTACGAAGGACGCTAGCTAAAGCAACCCGCGAGACTAAGCTACTCGCATATAAAACGTACGTAATACCATTACTTGAATACGCGTCGCCTGTATGGGACCCCCACACACAAGCTAACATTGATAAACTTGAATCAATACAGCGAAAATCTGTACGGTTCGTGTTTAATGCCTACCGACACGACACATCTCCATCAGCTCTTTTGGAAAGCGCTAAGCTGAAAACTTTGCAATGGAGACGTTACCATGAAAGAATGAAGTTGTTCTACCTCATATATAATGACAAGCTAGCAATTCGGAAAACCAATTACATTAAACCAATTTTGCGCCGCGAAACGCGCTCCTCCCACCCTAAAAGAATTGATGAGCTTCTCTGTCATACTAACATATATCGGTACTCCTTTTTTCCCCGCGCAATCAACGAGTGGAACAAATTGCCACCAGAGGCTCTGGAAAGTGTCGATCTGAAATCATTTCTCCGTGCGTTACCTGCTCCATCTTTCTGATAGCTACACTCCCATTTCCTTTACAGTGCCTTTGTTCTTGTGCCCATTTTAGACAAAATATTTGCCTTACAATTTGCCACGCTTGTAACTAACATGCCCGGATGTACTTTTTGAATTGTTGCTGACTATTCTTGTACTTGAACTTTTTTTTTTTTTTTTTTTTCACACAGCAAAACCTGCTGAGCACTACTTTCGTGCAGTTTTCAGTATAGCCTTGTATGGCACGGCAATTGTGGACTGCATTTCCAGTTTCCTTTCTATGTGAATCAACGCGTTCCTTTTTTTTGTACCACTGTATAATCTGTTCAATATTTTTTTGTACTTCCTGCATTTGTGTTCATTGTACCGCCCACCCCTGCCCAAAGTCTGGCATTCAGACTGGCAGTATTCTCCTAAATAAATAAATAAATAAATATCATAATTGTGAACGAAACAGTGTAATAGAGCGTTTTGAGATACAAGTGCGAATGTTAGGTTAGGTTAAGATATGAACCGTCGTAAAACCGCAATAAACAATCTCACTTAGTGAGATGCAGTGTTTTTCACCATTACAAGTCAGAAACTGCGATATCTAATGTGAAAGCGCATGAAACCGTCGTAATGTTGTAGAGAGCATTGTAAAGTAGCGAGTAAAACGTTTTCTAACGATAGAAGTGCGAAGGTTATGTTAGGTTGAGTTTAAGCTAGGTAGTATCGTGAAACCACCAAAAACGACGTCATCTAACGAGATAGTGTTGTTTTATTGCGACTACGAAACTGCGATAGGTGAAATATTGTGAAAGCACACAAACGGCATGAACAAGCCAGATACTGCGTGTTGTACCGTTACAAGTGCGAAAATGCTATATGTGATATTCTCGTTAAAGCGCATGCAATGATCGTGAAACTTAAAGAATGATGTCATTTAGCGAGAGACAGCGTTCTGTACTGTAATAAGTTGGTGAAAAACTGTGAGGTACATGCAAATATCGTAATTGTGAACGAAACAGTGTAATAGAGCGTTTTTAGATACAAGTGCGAATGTTAGGTTAGGATAAGATATGAACCGTCGTAAAACCGCATTAAACAATGTCACTTAGTGAGATGCAGTGGTTTTCACCATTACAAGTCTGGGGAACTAGCGATATCTAATGTGAAAGCGCATTGAAACCGTCGTAATGTTGTAGAGAAGCATTGTAAAGTAGCGAGTAAAACGTTTTCTAACGATAGAAGTGCGAAGGTTATGTTAGGTTGAGTTATGTTAGTTTAAGCTAGGTAGCGTCGTGAAACCACCAAAAACGACGTCATCTAACGAGATAGTGTTGTTTTATTGCGAGCTACGAAACTGCGATAGGTGAAATGTTGTGAAAGCACACAAAACGGCATGAACAAGCCAGATACTGCGTGTTGTACCGTTACAAGTGCGAAACTGCTATAAGTG
>NW_023609476.1:0-2500 GCF_013339725.1 Rhipicephalus microplus | reverse complement strand
TTAGGTTAGGTTAGGTTAGGTTAGGTTTGGTTAGGTTAGGTTAGGTTAGCTTAGGTTAGGTTAGGTTGGGTTGGGTTGGGTTAGGTTGGGTTAGGTTAGGTTAGGTTAGGTTACGGTAGGTTAAGGTATGAACCGTCGTAAAACCGCATTAAACACTGTCACTTTGTTTTTCACCATTACAAGTCGGGAACTGCGATATCTATTGTGAAAGCGCATAAAACTGTCGTAATGTTGTAGAGAGCATTGTAAAGTAGCGAGTAAAACATTTTCTAACGATAGAAGAGCGAAGGTTATATTAGGTTGAGTTATGTTAGGTTAAGCTAGGTAGCGTCGTGAAACCACCAAAAACGACGTCATCTAACGAGATAGTGTTGTTTTATTGCGAGTACGAAACTGCGATAGGTGAAATGTTGTGAAAGCACACAAAACAGCATTAACAAGCCAAATACTGCGTGTTGTACCGTTACAAGTGCGAAACTGCTATGTTGTGATATTCTCGTTAAAGCGCATGCAATTATCGTGAAACCTTAAAGAATGATGTCATTTAGCGAGAGACAGCGTTCTGTATTGTAATAAGTAGGTGAAAAACTGTGAGGTCATGCAAATATCGTAATTGTGAACGAAACAGTGTAATAGAGCGTTTTGAGATACAAGCGCGAATGTTAGGTTAGGTTAAGATATGAACCGTCGTAAAACCGCATTAAACAATGTCACTTAGTGAGATGCAGTGTTTTTCACCTTTACAAGTTGGGAACTGCGATATCTAATGTGAAAGCGCTTGAAACCGTCGTAATGTTGTAGAAAGCAATGTAAAGTAGCGAGTAAAACGTTTTCTAACGATAGAAGTGCGAAGGTTATGTTAGGTTGAGTTATGTTAGTTTAAGCTATGTAGCGTCGTGAAACCACCAAAAACGACGTCATCTAACGAGATAGTGTTGTTTTATTGCGAGTACGAAACTGCGATAGGTGAAATGTTGTGAAAGCACACAAAACGGCATGCACAAGCCAAATACTGCGTGTTGTACCGTTACAAGTGCGAAACTGCTATGTTGTGATATTCTCGTTAAAGCGCATGCAAGCATCGTGAAACCTTAAAGAACAATGTCATTTAGCGAGATACAGCGTTCTGTACTGCAATAAGTTGGTGAAAAACTGTGAGGTTATGCAAATATCGTAATTGTGAACGAAACAGTGTAATAGAGCGTTTTTAGATACAAGTGCGAATGTTAGGTTAGGTTAAGATATGAACCGTCGTAAAACCGCATTAAACAATGTCACTTAGTGTTTTTCACAATTACAAGTCGGGAACTGCGATATCTAATGTGAAAGCGCTTGCAACCGTCGTTAGGTTAGGTTAGATTAGGTTTGGTTAGGTTAGATTAGGTTAGGTTGGGTTGAGTTGGGTTACGTTAGGTTAGGTTAGGTTAGGTTGGGTTAGGTTAGGTTAGGTTAGGTTACGTTAGGTTAGGTTAGGTTACGTGTAGGTTAGGTTAGGTTAGGTTACGTTAGGTTAGGTTAGGTTAGGTAAGGATAATTTGGTTAGGTTAGGTAGGTTAGGTGGGTTGGCTGTTGTTGGTTCGTTGGGTTGGGTTAGGGGGGTTAGATTAGGTTAAGTTACGTTAGGTTGGTTAGGTTGGTTAGTCGTTAGGTTAGGTTAGGTTACGTTAGGTTAGGTCAGGTAAGGTTAGGGTTACGTTAGAATAGGTTAGGTTAGGTTAGGTTACGTTAGGTTAGGTTAGGTTAGGTTAGGTTTGGTTAGGTAGGTTAGGTTAGCTTAGGTTAGGTAGGGTTGGTTGGGTTGGGTTAGTTGGGTAGGTTAGGTTAGCTTAGGTTACGTTAGGTTGGGTTAGGTTAGTTTAGTTAGTTAGGTTAGGTTATGTTGGGGTTGGGTTGGGTTAGGTTAGGTTAGGTTAGGTTAGGTTAGGTACGTTAGGTTAAGGTATGAACCGTCGTAAAACCGCTATAAACAATGTCACTTAGTGAGATGCAGTTTTTTCACCTTACAAGTTGGGAACTGCGATATCTAATGTGAAAGCGCTTGAAACCGTCGTAATGTTGTAGAAAGCAATGTAAAGTAGCGAGTAAAACGTTTTCTAACGATAGAAGTGCGAAGATTATGTTAGGTTGAGTTATGTTAGTTTAAGCTAGGTAGCGTCGTGAAACCACCAAAAACGACGTCATCTAACGAGATAGTGTTGTTTTATTGCGAGTACGAAACTGCGATAGGTGAAATGTTGTGAAAGCACACAAAACGGCATGAACAAGCCAGATACTGCGTGTTGTACCGTTACAAGTGCGAAACTGCTATAATGTGATATTCTCGTTAAAGCGCATGCAAGCATCGTGAAACCTTGAAGAACAATTTCATTTGGCGAGATACAGCGTTCTGTACTGCAATAAGTTGGTGAAAAACTGTGAGGCTATTCAAATATCGTAATTGTGAACGAAACAGTGTAATAGAGCGTTTTTAGATACAAGTGCAAATGTTAGGTTAGGTAAG
>NW_023609475.1:0-20780 GCF_013339725.1 Rhipicephalus microplus | reverse complement strand
ATGCACACGCGTACTCGTTTTTGAATGCGCACGCGTATACTCGTTTTGAATGCACACGCGCATACTCGTTTTTGAATAGGCACGCGCGTACTCATTTTTGAATGCGCACGCGTATACGTGTTTCGGAATGCGCACGCACATACTCGTTTTCGAATAGGCACGCGCATACTCGTTATTGAATGCGCACACGCATACTCGTTTTGAATGCACACGTGCAAATCGTTCGGAATACGCATGCGCATACTCGTTCTGGAATGCGCACGCGCATACTTTTTTACGAATAGGCACGCATACGTTTCCAATGCGCACACGCATACTCGTTCTTGAATGCACACGCGCATACTCGTTTTTGAATGCGCACGCGTATACTCGTTTTGAATGCACACGCGCATACTCGGTTTTAAATAGGCACGCGCGTACTCGTTTTTGAATGCGCACGTGTATACTCGTTTCGGAATGCGCACGCGCATGCTCGTTTTTGAATAGGCACGCGTGTGCTCGTTTTTGAATGCGCACGCGCATACTGGTTTCGGAATACGCACGCGCATATTCGTTTTGGAATAGGCACGTGCGTACTCGGTTTGGAAAGCGAACGCGCATACGCGTTTTTGAATATGCACACGCGGACTTGTTTTTGAATGCGCACGGGTATACTCGTTTTGAATGCACACGCGCGTACTCGTTTTGGAATGCGCACGCGCATACTCATTTTTGAATGCGCACGAGCGTACTCGTTTTTAAATGCGCACGCACATACCCGTTTTTCAACGGGCACACGCGTACTCGTTTTTGAATGCGCACGCGTATACTCGTTTTGAATGTGCACGCGCATACTCGTTTTCAAATATGCACGCGCATAGTCGTTTTTAAATGCGCACAAGCATACTCGTTTTTGAATAGGCACTCGCGTACTCGTTTTTGAATGCGCATGCGTATACTCGTTTCAGAATGCGCACGCGCATACTCGTTTTCGAATAGGCACGCGCATACTCGTTTTTGAATAGGCATGCACGTACTCGTTTTTGAATAGGCATGCACGTACTCGTTTTTGAATGCGCACGCGCATACTTGTTTTTGAATGCACACGCGCATACTCGTTTTGGAATAGGCACGCGCATACTCGTTTTTGAATGCGCACACGCATACTCGTTTTTGAAAGCGAACGCGCATACGCGTTTTTGAACATGCACACGCGGACTTGTTTATGAATGCGCACGGGTATACTCGTTTTGAATGCACACGCGCATACTCGTTTTGGAATGCGCACGCGCATACTCGTTTTGGAATGCGCACGCGCGTACTCGTTTTTAAATGCGCACGCGCATACTCGTTTTTCAACAAGCACACGCGTACTCGTTTTTGAATGCGCACGCGTATACTCGTTTTGAATGTGCACGCGCATACTCGTTTTCAAATATGCACACGCATACTCGTTTTTAAATGCGCACAAGCATACTCGTTTTTGAATAGGCACTCGCGTACTCGTTTTTGAAACGCGAACCGCGCCTACGCGTTTTGAACATGCACACGCGTACTCGTTTTTGAATGCGCACGCGTATACTCGTTTTGAATGCACACGCGCATACTCGTTTTTGAATAGGTGCGCGCGTACTCGTTTTTGATGCGCATGCGTACTCGTTTCGGAATGCGCACTGCGCATACTCGTTTTCGAATAGGCACGCGCATACTCGTTTTTGAATGCGCACACGCATCCTCGTTTTTGAATGCACACGCGCATACTCGTTTCGGAATACAATGCGCATACTCGTTTTGGAATGCGCACGCGCATACTCGTTTTGGAATAGGAAGTGCGTACTCGTTTGGAATAGGCCACGTGCGTACTCGTTTTTGAATGCGTACGCGCATAAGCGTTTTTGAACATGCACACCCGTACTCGTTTTTGAGTGCGCACGCGCATACGCGTTTTTGAACATGCACACGCGCATACTCGTTTTTGAATGGGCACGCGCGTACTCGTTTTTGAATGCGCACGCGTATACTCGTTTCAGAATGCGCACGCGCATACTCGTTTTTGAATAGGCATGCACGTACTCGTTTTTGAATGCGCACGCGCATACTTGTTTTTGAATGCACACGCGCATACTCGTTTTGGAATAGGCACGCGCATACTCGTTTTTGAATGCGCACACGCATACTCGTATTTGATTGCCGCGCATACGCGTTTTTGAACATGCACACGCGTACTCGTTTTTGAATGCGCACGCGTATACTCGTTTTGAATGCACACGCGCATACTCGTTTTTGAATAGGTACGTGCGTACTCGTTTTTGAATGCGCATGCGTATACTCGTTTCGGAATGCGCACGCGCATACTCGTTTTCGCATAGGCACGCGCATACTCGTTTTTGAATGCGAACAGATACTCGTTTTTGAATGCACACGCGATACTCGTTTCGGAATACAAATGCGCATACTCGTTTTGGAATGCGCACGCGCATACTCGTTTTGGAATAGGCAAGTGCGTACTCGTTTTGGAATAGGCACGTGCGTACTCGTTTTTGAATGCGTACGCGCATACGCGTTTTTGAACATGCACACCCGTACTCGTTTTTGAGTGCGCACGCGCATACGCGTTTTTGAACATGCACACGCGTACTCGTTTTTGAATGCGCACGCGTATACTCATTTTGAATGCGCACGTGCATACTCTTTTCCGAATAGGCACGCGCATACTCGTTTTCCAATGCGCACACGCATACTCGTTCTTGAATGCACACGCGCATACTCGTTTCGGAATACGCGCCGCATACTCGTTTTGAATGCACACGCGCATACTCGTTTTTGAATAGGCACGTGCGTACTCGTTTTTGATTGCGCACGCGTATACTCGTTTCGGAATGTGCACGCGCATACTCGTTTTCGAATAGGCACGCGCATACTCGTTTTTGAATGCGCACACGCATACTCGTTTTTGAATGCACATGCGCATACTCTTTTTGGAAACGCATGCGACTACTCGTTTTTGAATATGCACGCGCGTACTCGTTTTTGAACGCGAACGCGCATACGCGTTTTTGAACACGCACACGCGACTACGTTTTGGAATGCCACGCGTATACTCGTTTTGAATGCCACACGAGGAAAGCGCATACTCGTTTTTGAATGGCAAGCTCGTACTCTTTTTGATGCGCACAGGCGTATACTTTTTTCGGATGCGCACGCGCATACCGTTTTCGAATAGCAAGCGCATACTCGTTTTTGATGCGTACCCGCATACGCGTTTTTTGGGAATTCACACGCTCCTAAGCGTTTGGGGAACAACGACACGCGCGAACATCGTGTTTTCCGGAAATCGCACGCGCCAACTCGTTTTTGGAATAGGCACTGCGTACTCGTTTTTGAATGCGCAGACGCAATCTCGTTTTTGAATGCGCACGCGCATACGTTTTTGATTAGGCACGCGCGTACTCATTTTTGAATGCGCACGCGCATCTCGTTTTGATTGCACACGCACGTACTGGTTTGGACTAGGCACGCGCATACTCGTTTTTGAATGCGACACGCAAACTCGTATTTAATGCACGCGCATAATCTTTTGGAATAGGCACGTGGTACTCGTTTTTGAGTGCGCACGCGCATACGCGTTTTTGAACTGCACACGCGTACTCGTTTGAATGCGCACGCATATATCGTTTGAATGCACGCGCGCATACTCGTTTTCGAATACGCACGCGCATACTCGTTTTGAATGCGCGCACGCATGCTCGTTTTTGAATGCACACGCGCATACTCGTTTCGGAATACGCACGCGCATACTCGTTTTGGAATGCGCACGCGCATATTCGTTTTGGAATAGGCAGGTGCGTACTCGTTTTTGAACGCGAACGCGCATACGCGTTTTTGAACATGCACACGCGTACTCGTTTTGAATGCGCACGCGTATACTCGTTTGAATGCACACGCGCATACTCGTTTTTGAATAGGCACGCGCGTACTCATTTTTGAATGCGCACGCGTATACTTGTTTCGGAATGCGCACGCACATATCGTTTCGAATAGGCACGCGCATACTCGTTATTGAATGCGCACACGCATACTCGTTTTTGAATGCACACGTGCAAACTCGTTTCGGAATACGCATGCGCATACTCGTTTTGGAATGCGCACGTGCATACTCTTTTACGAATAGGCAGCGCATACTCGTTTTCCAATGCGCACACGCATACTCGTTCTTGAATGCACACGCGCATACTCGTTTTGAATGCGCACGCGTATACTCGTTTTGAATGCACACGCGCACACTCGGTTTTAAATAGGCACGCGGTCGTCGTTTTTGAATGCGCAGTGTATACTCGTTTCGGAATGCGCACGCGCATGCTAGTTTTTGAATAGGCACGCGTGTGCTCGTTTTTTGAATGCGCACGCGGGCGTACACTCGTTTGATGCCCACGCGGATACTCGTTTTTGAATGCGCCACGCATACTGGTTTTTGAATGCACACGCGCATACTCGTTTCGGAATACGCACGCGCATACTCGTTTTGGAATGCGCACGCGCATACTCGTTTTTGAATAGGCACGCGCGTAATCGTTTTTCAACGCGAACGCGCATACGCATTTTTTAACATGCACACGCGTACTCCTTTTGAATGTGCACGCGTATAATCTATTGAATGCACACGCGCATACTCGTTTTTGAATAGGCACGCGCGTACTCGTTTTTGAATGCGCACGCGAATACTCGTTTCGGAATGCGCACGCGTATACGTTTTTCGAATAGGCACGCGCATACTCGTTTTGGAATGCGCGCACACCTACTCGTTTTTGAATGCACACGCATACTCGTTTCGGAATGCGTACGCCCATACTCGTTTTGGAATAGGCACGTGCGTACTCGTTTTTGAAAGCGAACGCGCATACGCGATTTTGAACATGCACACGCGGACTTGTTTATGAATGCGCACGGGTATACTCGTTTTGAATGCACACGCGCATACTCGTTTTGGAATGCGCACGCGCATACTCGTTTTGAATGCGCACGCACGTACTCGTTTTTAAATGCGCACGCGCATACTCGTTTTTGAACAGGCACACGTGTACTCGTTTTTGAAGGCGCACGCGTATACTCGTTTTGAATGTGCACGCGCATACTCGTTTTCAAATGCGCACGCGAAAACTCGTTTTTAAATGCGCACAAGCATACTCGTTTTTGAATAGGCACGCGCGTACTTGTTTTTGAACGCGAACGCGCATACGCGTTTTTGAACATGCACACGCGTACTCGTTTTTGAATGCGCACGCGTATACTCGTTTTGAATGCACACGCGCATACTCGTTTTTGAATAGGCACGCGCGTACTCGTTTTTGAATGCGCACGCGTATACTCGTTTCGGAATGCGCACGCGCATAACGTTTCGAATAGGCACGCGCATACTCGTTTTTGATTGCGTACACGCATACTCGTTTTCGAATGCACACGCGCATACTCGTTTCAAAATACGCGCGCGCATACTCGTTTTAGAATGCGCACGCGCATATCGTTTTGAATAGGCACGCGCGTACTCGTTTTGAACGCGCAGACGCAATCTCGTTTTGAATGCGCACGCGCATACTCGTTTTTGATTAGGCACGCGCGTACTCATTTTTGAATGCGCACGCATACTCGTTTTTGATTGCACACGCACGTACTCGTTTTGGAATAGGCACGCGCATACTCGTTTTTGAATGCGCACACGCAAACTCGTATTTAATGCACACGCGCATAATCTTTTGGAATAGGCACGTGCGTACTCGTTTTTGAGTGCGCACGCGCATACGCGTTTTTGAACATGCACACGCGTACTCGTTTTTGAATGCGCACGCGTATACTCGTTTTGAATGCACGCGCGCATACTTGTTTTCGAATACGCACGCGCATACTCGTTTTTGAATGCGCGCAGCATGCTCGTTTTTGAATGCACACGCGCATACTCGTTTCGGAATACGCACGCGCATACTCGTTTTGGAATGCGCACGCGCATACTCGTTTTTGAATAGGCACGCGCGTACTCGTTTTTGAATGCGAACGCGCATACGCAATTTTGAACATGCACACGCGTACTCGTTTTTGATTGCGTACATGCATTACTCGTTTTGAATGCACACGAGCCATGGTTTCGGAATACGCACGCGCATACTCGTTTTGGAATGCGCACGCGCATATTCGTTTTGGAATAGGCAGGTGCGTACCGTTTTCGAACGCGAACGCGCATACGCGTTTTTGAACATGCAACGCGTACTCGTTTTGAATGCGCACGCGTATATCATTTTGAATGCGCACGTGCATACTCTTTTCCGAATAGGCACGCGCATACTCGTTTTCCAATGCGCACACGCATACTCGTTCTTGAATGCACACGCGCATACTCGTTTCGGAATGCGTACGCGCATACTCATTTTGGAATAGGCACGTGCGTACTCGTTTTTGAGAGCGAACGCGCATACGCGATTTTGAACAGCCACACGTGTACTCGTTTTTGAATGCGCACGCGTATACTCGTTTTTAAATGTGCACGCGCATACTCGTTTTCAAATACACGCGAAAACTCGTTTTTAAATGCGCACAAGCATACTTTTTGAATAGGCACGCGTACTAGTTTTTGAACGCGAACGCGCATACGCGTTTTTGAACATGCACACGCGTACTCGTTTTTGAATGCGCACGCGTATACTCGTTTTGAATGCACACGCGCATACTCGTTTTTGAATAGGCACGCGCGTACTCGTTTTTGAATGCGCACGCGTATACTCGTTTCGGAATGCGCACGCGCATACTCGTTTTCGAATAGGCACGCGCATACTCGTTTTTGATTGCGTACACGCATACTCGTTTTTGAATGCACACGCGCTATCGTTTCGGAATACGCGCGCGCATATCGTTTGGAATGCGCACGCGCATACTCGTTTTTTGAATAGGCACGCGCGTACGTCGTTTTTGAACGCGAACGCGCATACGCGTTTTTGAACATGCAACCCGGGTACTCGTTTTTGAATGGCACGCGTATACTCGTTTGAATGCACGCGCGCATACGCGTTTTCGAATACGCACGCGCATACCTCGTTTTTGAATGCGCGCACGCATGCTCGTTTTTGAATGCACACGCGCATACTCGTTTCGGAATACGCACGCGCTACTATCGTTTTTGGAATGCGCACGCGCATATTCGTTTTTTGGAATAGGCAGGTCGTACTCGTTTTTGAACGCGAACGCGCATACGCGTTTTTGAACATGCACACGCGTACTCGTTTTTGAATGCGCACGCGTATACTCGTTTTGAATGCACACGCGCATACTCGTTTTTGAATAGGCACGCGCGTACTCGTTTTTGAATGCGCACGCGTATACTTGTTTCGGAATGCGCACGCACATACTCGTTTTCGAATAGGCACGCGCATACTCGTTATTGAATGCGCAACACTCATACTCGTTTTTGAATGCACACGTGCAAAACTCGTTTCGGAATACGCATTGCGCTACTCGTTTTGGAATGCGCACGTGCATACTCTTTTTACGAATAGGCACGCGCATTACTCGTTTTCCAATGCGCACACGCATACTCGTTCTTGAATGCACCACGCGCATACTCGTTTTGAATGCGCACGCGTATACTCGTTTTGAATGCACACGCGCACACTCGGTTTTAAATAGGCACGCGCGTACTCGTTTTTGAATGCGCACGTGTATACTCGTTCGGAATGCGCACGCGCATGCTAGTTTTTGAATAGGCACGCGTGTGCTCGTTTTTGAATGCGCACGCGTACACTCGTTTTGAATGCCCACGCGTATACTCGTTTTTGAATGCGCACACGCATACTGGTTTTTGAATGCCACACGCGCATACTCGTTTCGGAATACGCACGCGCATACTCGTTTTGGAATGCGCACGCGCATACTCGTTTTGAATAGGCACGCGCGTAATCGTTTTTCAACGCGAACGCGCATACGCATTTTTGTAACATGCACACGCGTACTCCTTTTTGAATGTGCACGCGTTAATCTATTTGAATGCACACGCGCATACTCGTTTTTGAATAGGCACGCGCGTACTCGTTTTTGAATGCGCACGCGAATACTCGTTTCGGAATGCGCACGCGTATACTCGTTTTCGAATAGGCACGCGCATACTCGTTTGGAAATGCGCGCACACATACTCGTTTTGAATGCACACGCGCATACTCTTTCGGAATGCGTAACGCCATACTCGGTTTTGGAATAGGCACGTGCGTACTCGTTTTTGAAAGCGAACGCGCATACGCGATTTTGAACATGCACACGCGGACTTGTTTATTGAATGCGCACGGGTATACTCGTTTGAATGCACACGCGCATACCTCGTTTGGAATGCGCACGCGCATACTCGTTTTTGAATGCGCACGCGCGTACTCGTTTTTAAATGCGCACGCGCATACTCGTTTTTGAACAGGCACACGTGTACTCGTTTTTGAAGGCGCACGCGTATACTCGTTTTGAATGTGCACGCGGCATACTCGTTTTCAATGCGCACGCGAAAACTCGTTTTTAAATGCGCACAAGCATACTCGTTTTGAATAGGCACGCGCGTACTTGTTTTGAACGCGAACGCGCATACGCGTTTTGAACATGCACACGCGTACTCGTTTTTGAATGCGCACGCGTATACTCGTTTTGAATGCACACGCGCATACTCGTTTTGAATAGGCACGCGCGTACTCGTTTTTGAATGCGCACGCGTATACTCGGTTTCGGAATGCGCACGCGCATAATCGTTTTCGAATAGGCACGCGCATACTCGTTTTGATTGCGTACACGCATACTCGTTTTCGAATGCACACGCGCATACTCGTTTTCAAAATACGCGCGCGCATACTCGTTTTAGAATGCGCACGCGCATACTCGTTTTTGAATAGGCACGCGCGTACTCGTTTTTGAACGCGCAGACGCATCTCGTTTTTGAATGCGCACGCGCATACTCGTTTTTGATTAGGCACGCGCGTACTCATTTTTGAATGCGCACGCGCATACTCGTTTTTGATTGCACACGCACGTACTCGTTTTGGAATAGGCACGCGCATACTCGTTTTTGAATGCGCACACGCAAGCTCGTATTAATGCACACGCGCATAATCTTTTGGAATAGGCACGTGCGTACTCGTTTTTGAGTGTGCACGCGCATACGCGTTTTTGAACATGCACACGCGTACTCGTTTTTGAATGCGCACGCGTATACTCGTTTTGAATGCACACGCGCATACTCGTTTCGGAATACGCGCGCGCATACTCGTTTTGAATGCACACGCGCATACTCGTTTTTGAATAGGCACGTGCGTACTCGTTTTTGATTGCGCACTCCTATACTCGTTTCGGAATGTGCACGCGCATACTCGTTTTCGAATAGGCACGCGCATACTCGTTTTTGAACGCGAACGCGCGTACGCGTTTTTAAACATGCACACCCGTACTTGTTTTTGAATGCGCACGCGTATACTCGTTTTGAATGCACACGCGCATACTCGTTTTTGAATGGGCACGCGCGTACTCGTTTTTGAATGCGCGCACGCGTATACTCGTTTCAGAATGCGCACGCGCATACTCGTTTTCGATTAGGCACGCGCATACTCGTTTTGAATAGGCATGCACGTACTCGTTTTGAATAGGCATGCACGTACTCGTTTTTGAATGCGCACGCGCATACTTGTTTTGAATGCACACGCGCATACTCGTTTTGGAATAGGCACGCGCATACTCGTTTTAGAATGCGCACACGCATACTCGTATTGATTGCGCACGCGCATACTCGTTTGTGGAATAGGCACGTGCGTACTCGTTTTTGAATG
The DNA here is from genome assembly GCF_013339725.1 of Rhipicephalus microplus. NCBI lineage: Eukaryota > Metazoa > Arthropoda > Arachnida > Ixodida > Ixodidae > Rhipicephalus > Rhipicephalus microplus. Next base: position 10,968 of record NW_023609475.1, on the reverse strand, counting down.
CGCACGCGCATACGCGTTTTTGAACAGGCACACGCGTACTCGTTTTTGAATGCGCACGCGTATACTCTTTTCGGAATACGCACGCGCATACTCGTTTTGGAATGCGCATGCGCATACTCGTTTTGGAATAAGCACGCGCATACTCGTTTTTGAATGCGCAGACGCAATCTCGTTTTTGAATGCGCACGCGCATACTCGTTTTTGATTAGGCACGCGCGTACTCATTTTTGAATGCGCACGCGCATACTCGTTTTTGATTGCACACGCACGTACTCGTTTTGGAATAGGCACGCGCATACTCGTTTTTGAATGCGCACACGCAAACTCGTATTTAATGCACACGCGCATAATCTTTTGGAATAGGCACGTGCGTACTCGTTTTTGAGTGCGCACGCGCATACGCGTTTTTGAACATGCACACGCGTACTCGTTTTTGAATGCGCACGCGTATACTCGTTTTGAATGCACACGCGCATACTCGTTTTTGAATAGGCACGCGCGTACTCATTTTTTGAATGCGCACGCGTATACTTGTTTCGGAATGCGCAAGCACATACTCGTTTTCGAATAGGCACGCGCATACTCGTTATTGAATGCGCACACGCATACTCGTTTTTTGAATGCACACGTGCAAACTCGTTTCGGATACGCATGCGCATATCCGTTTTGGAATGCGCACGTGCATACTCTTTTACGAATAGGCACGCGCATACTCGTTTTCCAATGCGCACACGCATACTCGTTCTTGAATGCACACGCGCATACTCGTTTTTTGAATGCTCACGCGTATACTCGTTTTGAATGCACACGCGCCACTCGGTTTTAAATAGGCACGCGCGTACTCGTTTTGAATGCGCACGTGTATATCGTTTCGGAATGCGCACGCGCATGCTAGTTTTGAATAGGCACGCGTGTGCTCGTTTTTGAATGCGCACGCGTACACTCGTTTTGAATGCCCACGCGTATACTCGTTTTTGAATGCGCACACGCATACTGGTTTTTGAATGCACACGCGCATACTCGTTTCGGAATACGCACGCGCATACTCGTTTTGGAATGCGCACGCGCATACTCGTTTTTGAATAGGCACGCGCGTACTCGTTTTTCAACGCGAACGCGCATACGCATTTTTGAACATGCACACGCGTACCCGTTTTTGAATGTGCACGCGTATACTCTATTTGAATGCACACGCGCATACTCGTTTTTGAATAGGCACGCGCGTACTCGTTTTTGAATGCGCACCGAATACTCGTTTCGGAATGCGCACGCGTATACTCGTTTTCGAATAGGCACGCGCATACTCGTTTTGGAATGCGCGCACACATACTCGTTTCGTTTCAGATGCGCACCGCGCATACTGCGTTTTCGATGAGGCACGCGCATACTCGTTTTTGAATAGGCATGCACGTACTCGTTTTTGAATAGGATGCACCTGTACTCGTTTTTGAAGGCGCTACGCGGCCATACTTTTTATTGAATGCACACGCGCATACTCGTTTTGGAATCGCACGCGCCATTACTCGTTTTAGAATGACGCACAACGCATACTCGTATTTGATTGCGCACGCGCATACTCGTTTTGGAATAGGCACGTGCGTACTCGTTTTTGAATGCGCACGCGCATACGCGTTTTTTGAAAGGCACACGCGTAACTCGTTTTGAATGCGCATCGCGCTATACTCTTTTCGGAATACGCACGCGCATCCTCGTTTTGGAATGCGCATGCACATACTCGTTTTGGAATAGGCACGCGCATACTCGTTTTTTTGAATGCGCAGACGCAATCTAGTTTTTGACATGCGCACGCGCATACTCGTTTTTTGATTAGGCACGCGCGTACTCATTTTTGAATGCGCACGCGCATACTCGTTTTTGATTGCACACGCACGTACTGGTTTTGGAATAGGCACGCGCATACTCGTTTTTGAATGCGCACACGCAAACTCGTATTTAATGCACACGCGCATAATCTTTTGGAATAGGCACGTGCGTACTCGTTTTTGAGTGCGCACGCGCATACGCGTTTTTGAACATGCACACGCGTACTCGTTTTTGAATGCGCACGCATATACTCGTTTTGAATGCACGCGCGCATACTCGTTTTCGAATACGCACGCGCATACTCGTTTTTGAATGCGCGCACGCATGCTCGTTTTTGAATGCACACGCGCATACTCGTTTCGGAATACGCACGCGCATACTCGTTTTGGAATGCGCACGCGCATATTCGTTTTGGAATAGGCAGGTGCGTACTCGTTTTTGAACGCGAACGCGCATACGCGTTTTTGAACATGCACACGCGTACTCGTTTTTGAATGCGCACGCGTATACTCGTTTTGAATGCACACGCGCATACTCGTTTTTGAATAGGCACGCGCGTACTCATTTTTGAATGCGCACGCGTATACTTGTTTCGGAATGCGCACGCACATACTCGTTTTCGAATAGGCACGCGCATACTCGTTATTGAATGCGCACACGCATACTCGTTTTTGAATGCACACGTGCAAACTCGTTTCGGAATACGCATGCGCATACTCGTTTTGGAATGCGCACGCGCATACTCTTTTACGAATAGGCACGCGCATACTCGTTTTCCAATGCGCACACGCATACTCGTTCTTGAATGCACACGCGCATACTCGTTTTTGAATGCGCACGCGTATACTCGTTTTGAATGCACACGCGCATACTCGGTTTTAAATAGGCACGCGCGTACTCGTTTTTGAATGCGCACGTGTATACTCGTTTCGGAATGCGCACGCGCATGCTCGTTTTTGAATAGGCACGCGTGTGCTCGTTTTTGAATGCGCACGCGTACACTCGTTTTGAATGCCCACGCGTATACTCGTTTTTGAATGCGCACACGCATACTGGTTTTTGAATGCACACGCGCATACTCGTTTCGGAATACGCACGCGCATACTCGTTTTGGAATGCGCACGCGCATACTCGTTTTTGAATAGGCACGCGCGTAATCGTTTTTCAACGCGAACGCGCATACGCATTTTTTAACATGCACACGCGTACTCCTTTTTGAATGTGCACGCGTATAATCTATTTGAATGCACACGCGCATACTCGTTTTTGAATAGGCACGCGCGTACTCGTTTTTGAATGCGCACGCGAATACTCGTTTCGGAATGCGCACGCGTATACTCGTTTTCGAATAGGCACGCGCATACTCGTTTTGGAATGCGCGCACACATACTCGTTTTTGAATGCACACGCGCATACTCGTTTCGGAATGCGTACGCCCATACTCGTTTTGGAATAGGCACGTGCGTACTCGTTTTTGAAAGCGAACGCGCATACGCGATTTTGAACATGCACACGCGGACTTGTTTATGAATGCGCACGGGTATACTCGTTTTGAATGCACACGCGCATACTCGTTTTGGAATGCGCACGCGCATACTCGTTTTTGAATGCGCACGCGCGTACTCGTTTTTAAATGCGCACGCGCATACTCGTTTTTGAACAGGCACACGTGTACTCGTTTTTGAATGCGCACGCGTATACTCGTTTTGAATGTGCACGCGCATACTCGTTTTCAAATGCGCACGCGAAAACTCGTTTTTAAATGCGCACAAGCATACTCGTTTTGAATAGGCACGCGGCGTACTGTTTTGAACGCGAACGCGCATACGCGTTTTTGAACATGCACACGCGTACTCGTTTTTGAATGCGCACGCGTATACTCGTTTTGAATGCACACGCGCATACTCGTTTTTGAATAGGCACGCGCGTACTCGTTTTTGAATGCGCACGCGTATACTCGTTTCGGAATGCGCACGCGCATAATCGTTTTCGAATAGGCACGCGCATACTCGTTTTTGATTGCGTACACGCATACTCGTTTTCGAATGCACACGCGCATACTCGTTTCAAAATACGCGCGCGCATACTCGTTTTAGAATGCGCACGCGCATACTCGTTTTTGAATAGGCACGCGCGTACTCGTTTTTGAACGCGCAGACGCAATCTCGTTTTTGAATGCGCACGCGCATACTCGTTTTTGATTAGGCACGCGCGTACTCATTTTTGAATGCGCACGCGCATACTCGTTTTTGATTGCACACGCACGTACTCGTTTTGGAATAGGCACGCGCATACTCGTTTTTGAATGCGCACACGCAAACTCGTATTTAATGCACACGCGCATAATCTTTTGGAATAGGCACGTGCGTACTCGTTTTTGAGTGCGCACGCGCATACGCGTTTTTGAACATGCACACGCGTACTCGTTTTTGACTGCGCACGCGTATACTCGTTTTGAATGCACGCGCGCATACTCGTTTTCGAATACGCACGCGCATACTCGTTTTTGAATGCGCGCACGCATGCTCGTTTTTGAATGCACACGCGCATACTCGTTTCGGAATACGCACGCGCATACTCGTTTTGGAATGCGCACGCGCATACTCGTTTTTGAATAGGCACGCGCGTACTCGTTTTTGAATGCGAACGCGCATACGCAATTTTGAACATGCACACGCGTACTCGTTTTTGATTGCGTACATGCATACTCGTTTTTGAATGCACACGCGCATACTGGTTTCGGAATACGCACGCGCATACTCGTTTTGGAATGCGCACGCGCATATTCGTTTTGGAATAGGCAGGTGCGTACTCGTTTTCGAACGCGAACGCGCATACGCGTTTTTGAACATGCACACGCGTACTCGTTTTTGAATGCGCACGCGTATACTCATTTTGAATGCGCACGTGCATACTCTTTTCCGAATAGGCACGCGCATACTCGTTTTCCAATGCGCACACGCATACTCGTTCTTGAATGCACACGCGCATACTCGTTTCGGAATGCGTACGCGCATACTCATTTTGGAATAGGCACGTGCGTACTCGTTTTTGAGAGCGAACGCGCATACGCGATTTTGAACAGCCACACGTGTACTCGTTTTTGAATGCGCACGCGTATACTCGTTTGAATGTGCACGCGCATACTCGTTTTCAAATACGCACGCGAAAACTCGTTTTTAAATGCGCACAAGCATACTCCTTTTTGAATAGGCACGCGCGTACTTGTTTTTGAACGCGAACGCGCATACGCGTTTTTGAACATGCACACGCGTACTCGTTTTTGAATGCGCACGCGTATACTCGTTTTGAATGCACACGCGCATACTCGTTTTTGAATAGGCACGCGCGTACTCGTTTTTGAATGCGCACGCGTATACTCGTTTCGGAATGCGCACGCGCATACTCGTTTTCGAATAGGCACGCGCATACTCGTTTTTGATTGCGTACACGCATACTCGTTTTCGAATGCACACGCGCATACTCGTTTCGGAATACGCGCGCGCATACTCGTTTTGGAATGCGCACGCGCATACTCGTTTTTGAATAGGCACGCGCGTACTCGTTTTTGAACGCGAACGCGCATACGCGTTTTTGAACATGCACCCGGGTACTCGTTTTTGAATGCGCACGCGTATACTCGTTTTGAATGCACACGCGCATACTCATTTTTGAATAGGCACGCGCGTACTCGTTTTTGAATGCGCACGTGTATACTCGTTCCGGAATGCGCACGCGCATGCTCGTTTTTGAATAGGCACGCGCGTACTCGTTTTTGAATGCGCACGCGTACACTCGTTTTGAATGCGCACGCGTATACTCGTTTTGGAATGCGTACGCGCATACTCGTTTTTGAATGCACATGCGTACTCGTTTTTCAATGCGAAGGCGCATACGCGTTTTTGAACATGCACATGCGTACTCGTTTTTGAATGCGCACGCGCAAATGCGTTTTTGAACATGCACACGCGTACTCGTTTTTGAATGCGCACGCGTATACTTGTTTTGAATGCGCACGCGCATACTCTTTTTCGAATAGGCACGCGCATACTCGTTTGTCAATGCGCACACGCATACTCGTTCTTGAATGCACACGCGCATACTCGTTTCGGAATACGCGCGCGCATACTCGTTTTGGAATGCGCACGCACATACTCGTTTTTGAATAGGCACGCGCGTACTCGTTTTTGAATGCGCACGCGTATACTCGCTTCGGAATGCGCACGCGCATACTCGTTTTCGAATAGGCACGCGCATACTTGTTTTTGATTGCGTTCACGCATACTCGTTTTTGAATGCACATGCGCATACTCGTTTTGGAATGCGCACGCGCATATTCGTTTTGGAATAGGCACGTGCGTACTCGTTTTTGAAAGGGAACGCGCATACGCGTTTTTGAACATGCACACGCGGACTTGTTTATGATTGCGCACGGGTATACTCCTTTTGGAATGCGCACGCGCATACTCGTTTTTGAATGTGCACGCGCACACTCGTTTTTGAACAGGCACACGCGTACTCGTTTTTGAATGCGCACGCGTATACTCGTTTTGATGTGCACGCGCATACTCGTTTTCAAATACGCACGCGCATACTCGTTTTTAAATACGCACAAGCATACTCGTTTTTGAATAGGCACGCACGTACTCGTTTTTGAACGCGAACGCGCATACGCGTTTTCGAACATGCACACGCGTACTCGTTTTTGAATGCGCACGCGTATACTGGTTTCGGAATACGCACGCGCATACTCGTTTTGGAATGCGCACGCGTATACTCGTTTTGACCCTGCTCGCGCATACTCGTTTTTGAATGCACACGCGCATACTCGTTTTTGAATAGGCACGCGCGTACTCGTTTTTCAACGCGAACGCACATACGCGTTTTTGAACATGCACACGCGTACTCGTTTTTGAATGCGCACGCGTATACTCGTTTTGAATGCACACGCGCATACTCGTTTTTGAATAGGCACGCGCGTACTCGTTTTTGAATGCGCACGCGCATACTCGTTTCGAAATAGGCACGCACATACTCGTTTGGGAAGGCGCACGCGCATACTCGTTATTGAATAGGCATGCGCGTGCTCGTTTTTGAATGCGCACGCGCATACTTGTTTTTTAATGCACACGCGCATACTCGCTTTGGAATAGGCACGCGCATACTCGTTTTTGACTGCGCACGTGTATACTCGTTTCGGAATGCACACGCGCATGCTTCTTTTCGAATAGGCACGCGCATGCTCGTTTTGGAATGCGAAGCGCATACTCGTTTTTGAACGCGCACGCGCGTACTCGTTTTTAATTCGCACGCGCATACTCCTTTCGGAATAGGCATGCGCGTACTCGTTTTTGAATGCGCACGCGCATACGCGTTTTTGAACATGCACACGCGTACTCGTTTTTTAATGCGCACGCGTATACTCGTTTTGGAATGCGCACGCGCATATTCGTTTTGGAATAGGCTTGTGCGTACTCGTTTTTGAAAGCGAACGCGCATACGCGTTTTTGAACATGCACACGCGTACTTGTTTATGAATGCGCACGGGTATACTCGTTTTGAATGCGCACGCGCAGACTCGTTTTTAAATGGGCATGCGCGTACTCGTTTTTGAATGCACACGTGCATACTCGTTTTGGAATAGGCACGCGCATACTCGTTTTTGAATGCGCACACGCATACTCGTATTTGAATGCACACGCGCGTACTGCTTTTGGAATAGGCACGTGCATACTCGTTTTTGAATGCGCACACGCAAACTCGTATTTGAATGCACACGCGCATACTCGTTTTGAAATAGGCACGTGTATACTCGTTTTTGAATGCGCACGCGCATACGCGTTTTTGAACGGGCACCCGCGTACTCGTATTTGAATGCGCACGCGTATACTCGTTTTGAATGCGCACGCGCATACTAGGTTTTGAATGGGCACGCGCGTACTCGTTTTTGAATGCACACGCGCATACTCGTTTTGGAATAGGCACGCGCATACTCGTTTTTGAATGCGCACGCGCAGACTCGTTTTTAAATGGGCACGCGCGTACTCGTTTTTGAATGCACACGCGCATACTCGTTTTGGAATAGGCACGCGCATACTCGTTTTTGAATGCGCACACGCATACTCGTATTTGAATGCACACGCGCGTACTCGTTTTGGCATGGGCACGTGCATACTCGTTTTTGAATGCGCACACGCATACTCGTATTTGAATGCACACGCGCATACTCGTTTTGAAATAGGCACGTGCATACTCGTTTTTGAATGCGCACGCGCATACGCGTTTTTGAACAGGCACACGCGTACTCGTTTTTGAATGCGCACGCGTATACTCGTTTTGAATGCGCAAGCGCATACTAGGTTTTGAATGCACACGCCCATACTCGTTTTTGAATGCACACGCGCATACTTGTTTCGGAATACGCACGCGCATACTCGTTTTGGAATGCGCACGCGCATGCTCGTTTTGGAATGCGAAGCGCATACTCCTTTTTGAATGCGCACGCGCGTACTCGTTTTTGAATTCACACGCGCATAGTCCTTTTGGAATAGGCACGTGCGTACTCGTTTTTGAATGCGCACGCACATACTCGTTTTTGAATAGGCACGCGCGTACTCGTTTTTGAATGCACACACGCGTACTCGTTTTGGAATAGGCACGCGCATACTCGTTTTTGACTGCGCACGTGTATACTCGTTTCGGAATGCACACGCGCATGCTCGTTTTTGAATAGGCACGCGCGTACTCGTTTTTGAATGCGCACGCGTACACTCGTTTTGAATACGCACGCGTATACTCGTTTTTGAATGCGCACGCGCATACTCGTTTTCGAATAGGCACGCGCATACTCGTTTTTGAATGCACACGCGCATACTCGTTTCGAAATAGGCACGCGCATACTCGTTTGGGAAGGCGCACGCGCATACTTGTTTTTGAATAGGCATGCGCGTACTCGTTTTTGAATGCGCACGCGCATAATCGTTTTTGAATGCACACGCGCATACTCGTTTCGGAATACGCACGCGCATACTCGTTTTGGAATGCACATGCGCATACTCATTTTGGAATAAGCACGCGCATACTCTGTTTTGAATGCACACGCCCATACTCGTTTTTGAATGCACACGCGCATACTCGTTTCGAAATAGGCACGCGCATACCCGTTTGGGAAGGCGCACACGCATACTCGTTTTTGAATGCGCACGCACATACTCGTTTTTGAATAGGCACGCGCGTACTCGTTTTTGAATGCACACACGCGTACTCGTTTTGGAATAGGCACGCGCACACTCGTTTTTGACTGCGCACGTGTATACTCTTTTCGGAATGCGCACGCGCATGCTCGTTTTTGAATAGGCACGCGCGTACTCGTTTTTGAATGCGCACGCGTACACTCGTTTTGAATGCGCACGCGTATACTCGTTTTTGAATGCACACGTGCATACTCGTTTTCGAATAGGCACGCGCATACTCGTTTTTGAATGCACACGCGCATACTCGTTTCGAAATAGGCACGCGCATACTCGTTTGGGAAGGCGCACGCGCATACTTGTTTTTGAATAGGCATGCGCGTACTCGTTTTTGAATGCGAAGCGCATACTCGTTTTTGAATGCGCACGCGCGTACTCGTTTTTTAATTCGCACGCGCATACTCCTTTCGGAATAGGCATGCGCGTACTCGTTTTTGAATGCACACGCGCATACGCGTTTTTGAACATGCACACGCGTACTCGTTTTTTAATGCGCACGCGTATACTCGTTTTGAATGCGCACGCGCGTAGTCGTTTTTGAACGCGAACGCGCATACGCGTTTCGGAATGCGCACGCGCATACTCGTTTTGGAATGCGCACGCGCATATTCGTTTTGGAATGGGCTTGTGCGTACTCGTTTTCGAAAGCGAACGCGCATACGCGTTTTTGAACATGCACACGCGTACTTGTTTATGAATGCGCACGGGTATACTCGTTTTGAATGCACACGCGCATGCTTGTTTTTGAATAGGCACGCGCGTACTCGTTTTTGAATGCGCACGCGTACACTCGTTTTGAATGCGCACGCGTGTACTCGTTTTTGAATGCACACGCGCATACTCGTTTTCGAATAGGCACGCGCATACTCGTTTTTGAATGCACATGCGCATACTCGTTTCGAAATAGGCACGCGCATACTCGTTTGGGAAGGCGCACGCGCATACTCGTCATTGAATAGGCTTGTGCGTACTCGTTTTTGAAAGCGAACGCGCATACGCGTTTTTGAACATGCACACGCGTACTTGTTTATGAATGCGCACGGGTATACTCGTCTTGAATGCACACGCGCATACTCGTTTTTGAATAGGCAAGCGCATACTCGTTTTTGACTGCGCACGTGTATATCATTTCGGAATGCACACGCGCATGCTTGTTTTTGAATAGGCACGCGCGTACTCATTTTTGAATGCGCACGCGTACACTCGTTCTGAATGCGCACGCGTATACTCGTTTTTGAATGCACACGCGCATACTCGTTTTCGAATAGGCACGCGCATACTCGTTTTTGAATGCACACGCGCATACTCGTTTCGAAATAGGCACGCGCATACTCGTTTGTGAAGGCGCACGCGCATACTCGTCATTGAATAGGCATGCGCGTACTCGTTTTTGAATGCGCACGCGCATACTTGTTTTTGAATGCACACGCGCATACTCGCTTTGGAATAGGCCCGCGCATACTCGTTTTTGAATGCGCACACGCATACTCGTATTTGATTGCGCACGCGCATACTCGTTTTTGAATGCACACGCGCATACTCGTTTCGGAATACGCACGCGCATACTCGTTTTGGAATGCGCACGCGCGTACTCGTTTTTGAATGCGCACGCGCATACTCGTTTTTGAATGCACATGTGCATACTCGTTTTGGAATAAGCACGCGCATACTCGTTTTTGAATGCGCACACGCATACTCGTTTTTGAATGCACACGCGCATACTCGTTTTGGAATGCGCACGCGCATACTCGTTTTTGAATGCGCACGCGCAGACTCGTTTTTAAATGGGCACGCGCGTACTCGTTTTGGCATGGGCACGTGCATACTCGTTTTTGAATGCGCACACGATACTCGTATTTGAATGCACACGCGCATACTCGTTTTGAAATAGGCA
>NW_023609474.1:0-44299 GCF_013339725.1 Rhipicephalus microplus | reverse complement strand
CCTTTGGTTTGTGAGGAATATAACTTATACAGGGTGCCCCAGCTATATTTAGCCAGAGTTTAAAAATATGCCGACACGCGATAACGGCGCGACCAATTGCGTGTTGCTGACCGTTGTCTGGAGTGAATCAGGCTATCTATTGTGTTCGGATTAATTGTTTAATTAGACCCTTTTAACTAACTTCTGAAGGAATGAAGATGGGTCAAACTTTTCCATGAGAAAGTTGTAGATCGGCTAGAAAAAACGTCCGATTAGACAGTTTTGCACTCTATATCTGTTACTTATTAGCATTTTTCTGCTAACTACAAATGCCCGTGAAATATAAAAAAAAATACCCTGTGACATACCCCCTGGCGCGCCTACGCACGCCTTGATTCTGGTGCTCCCTAACGTTCCGCGTACAAACGATACGCTTCCTTCGCACCGGTTCATGACAGTGGTAAGAAGTCACAGTGGTTATCACTTTCGTGGCCGATAGCGAAATGTGTTCATCGCAAAGCCACCATCATCGTTGAGTCTCTCTCGAGACAGCACGATCGGGCAAATGCTATGGTTGTTCGTACGTGGAACGTTATACAGGGAGCACTAGAAGCATCATGCTCACTGGCGCGCGATCCGGGTTGTCGCGTGGTGTTTTTCGGCATTTCGCGGGCGCCCCGCCGCAGTGGCCTAGTGGCTAAGGTACTTGGCTGCTGACCCGCAGGTCGCGGGATCAATCCCGGCTGGGGCGGCTGCATTTCCGATGGAGGCGGAAATGTTGTAGGCCCGTGTGCTCAGATTTGGGTGCACGTTAAACAACCTGAAGTGGTCGAAATTTTCGGAGCCCTCCACTACGGCGCCTCTCATAATCACATGGTGGTTTTGGGACGTTAAACCACACATATCAATCAATCAATGCATTTCGCGGGCATTTGCAGTTAGTAGGAAAACACAAAAAATTAACAGATACAAATGTCCAAACATTCTCATCGGACGCTTTGCAAACTGATGAACAGCTTTGTCGTCGGAATGTCCGGCCCATTTTTGTTGCTTAAAAGTTAGTTAATAAAAGTGACCTAAATAGACGATTGAACAGAACATAAAGAATAGTCTGGCTCACTCCATATGTATATATACATGTATCTTCGAGTAAACTTGACTCGAAACTTGGACACAGACCCAATTTACAAGTCCCACGAAATGAAATGTCGCGCGTATTCAGTTTTATGCAGTCAACAATTCTGCCAGGCTTTTATCAACCTTTCTAGGCCATTCCCTTAGACTGTCTTTGTCTCCTGAAGGGACAGCGACTTCGCCTATATATTTGAGCCCGACAAGCGAGAGTCATAAGTGTTGCGATGCAGTCAATTGTTCGTATGACACCCTGGAATAACATTGTAGCGCATTTGAACAGTGAAACAAGAATGGCGCATCAACGCACTGCAGCGCCATGTGCATGCACGTGCGACTTGCTTGCGTTCCCGTTAATTCGCGCTACAACATCATTCAGATAGTGACTGGCTTAACTGCGGCATACGTGCATCTTTCCAGCAGCATTCTGCGTGAGTCCCTGCAGTATTCTGCAGCCGGCGGTGCCCGCCCGAACGACCGCTGACCCGACCCCATCTTTACAAGAGCAGAACCGCGCGCCCTTTCCGGACTGACTCGAAATGCGCTGTCGGGCTAACAACGACGAGGCAGTATATAATGGGCGCCGGAAACGAGCAGGGAGCGCCGCACGCATCGTCGACGACGAAAGCGATTCATTATTTGTGTGCCAGTTCAGTGATTAACGTCTCAATCAGCCGTCAAATTAAGCCCGCTATACAGGCAGCCCTCTAGCATTCTCGGCAACTGCCGCGCCCAATAAAGAATTCGTACGACGCCGTTGCATTCGACTGACAGTAGCGGCCACCGCCGAAACAGGGCCTCGCACCGAGAGCTCTGGGTCTCGTGCGAAATGAGATCGAGCAGACGTCCCAGAGGCCGAATATACGGCGCCGTTCTTTCGCAAGTGCTCCTTCCCATTGGCCGGCCGCCTACGCTATAATGACATGTCCAGTTACTCTTTCCCTAAGTAACAATGCTTGCGTATTGTGTAGATTGTGACCCAGGTTCAGTCGACCAGCCTGAGGAAGCGTGTTGTGTCGACTAACCCACCGAGCAAGATGCATGTAAATACTCACAGGTTCCCTTATGCGTTCGCCTAAGACGATTCGAAGGGGAAATTCAGCTTTTTCTTCTCAGTCGATGTATCGATCTTCCCTGGCGCCCACTCTGAACCTATAGCGTGGGTTCGCATTGCCTCTGGGATCGGAGCCTTTGCAAGCTTTTTGCACCTCAAGTGGTTCTTGCATTGCCTCCATCATTTGTGCATTTTCGACCACGCGACGATGTCTAGTGATGATGTCATGACGTGACGTCATCGCGACGTCACAAATACTGGCGAACAATGATGTGATATCATCACGGTGTGATTTGATTGATTTGTGGGGTTTAACGTCCCAAAACCACCATATCATTATGGGAGACGCCGTAGTGGAAGGCTGCGGAAATTTCGACCACCTGGGGTTCTTTAACGTGCACCCAAATCTGAGCACACGTACGGGCCTACGACATTTCCGCCTCCATCGGAAATGCAGCCGCCACAGCCGGGATTTGAACCATCATCACGGTGTGGTTTTACTCTCTCTTTTTTTTTTTTTTTGCACTGCTCGCGTTGACACCGACGATTTTTGTGTTTGATGAAGCATCTAAGGCTATCGATCGACTTAATGAACTTGGTCTTGTTGTATACTCAGTTATCTCGAGTTCCGACTAGTGCGGCAATGAGTTCACACCTAAACTGAGCTGTTTTCGTATATCAGACCAGCCGGTACACGAGAAAGGCACGAAATCTCCGCGCGCGCTCCTCTTCCATGCAGACACACGAGGACCTGATTGCGTGCTGCTGTGCGGCGCAGTGGTCGATGATCGTCGACGCACGCTCCACGGAGCACGCGCCTGGCCCCGATCAGCGACAGCGAGAGCCGCCGAAGGGGAAAGCCGTAAAACTGAATGGCCGTCGTGTGGCACGGCTTAGCCGCGGTTCTCGAGCGACGTCTTCGCATGGGCGCACGGCTCATCTCCTAATGACACGGTCGTAAATAATAAACGCGCTCCTCGTCAATCAAACGCCGCTCTCGCGAACAACACTCCGCCGCGCGCGATGACGCTTTGCCACGCTTTTCGTTCTTCATGGCCATGACGCGGGGTTTTCCTCCTCGCCGACCAAGCACTGGCAAAAATATGAGGAACCACACATGATCCGTACAATTGGCGTGCTGGGCATGTATATAGTGCATACGCCCTCGTGTCTGAAAGACAGCGTGCAGACGCCCACCTATAGCGCGCCTCGACGCGAGCAGACGACATTCAAAATTCGGAAGTCAAACGCAGTTTCAAACATTCAAGGCAGCGCAATGCGTCATTATTGATTGAGTGCAAGGCTTTATACGTTGATTGATTTGTGGGGTTTAACGTCCCAAAACCACCATATGATTATGAGAGACGCCGTAGTGGAGGGCTCCGGAAATTTTGACCACCTGGGGTTCTTTAACGTGCGCCCAAATCTGAGCACACGGGCCTACAACATTTCCGCCTCCATCGGAAATGCAGCCGCCGCAGCCGGGAATCGAACCCGCGCCCTGCGGGTCAGCAGCCGAGTACCTTAGCCACTAGACCACCGCGGCGGGGCAAGGCTTTATACGTGTCGTTACGAGCATAAAAGACCGGCATGAAAACCACGCTTACTGTGCCAAGAGAAGCGGTAGCCAAATTAGTTCCACAAAGTGTTCATCCAACTTCACGAAGGAATCGCTGGGAGTAGAATTAAGCATGTTGGAAATCATTCGGCAAGCACTGTAGGGCCTTTTGTCTATAATATTTTTCCAAAGGGTATATGGAGTTGACATCTTTCAGATACGTGTCATATACGTATACTTCAGCAATCATTTTTTTCCTCTCGTTATGAAAACACGCAGGTGCATGTTAAGTAAGAGACATAAAAAGAAAAAAAATGTGCGTCGTAATATGAGTTGGAGTGCATATGATCTTGCGCAGAGGTAGTTTATCATGCCTGAACATATTTATATTTTTTGTAGTTCTTTTTGCTAGCACCACGTCCAGGCTATTTGCGTCCACGCTTAAAACAAGCAATCGTCTGTTAGTTTTATAATCCAATTAAACCTGCAGTGAACTGCATACAAGTCGCTCTGCGGTGTGCTTAGTTTTGTGGTCAGCAACCGAATTGGTTGTATTCTCATGATGCCTTGTCATCAAGTCACTACTCAGCTGTGGCCCTGACTATTCCGTTATCGCGTCCGTGTTAGGGGCAGCCAAATGTAATCTTAACCCCAGTTATAACCTGTTGGCGCAGACACCACATCCAGAGACTAGGGGGTCTCGTTAAGTCACAGGTTATGGCGAACCAACACTGACGTCAGGCGTGCGATGAGAAATCACGTACAGGCCGTACGCTGTCGCGATCGTTCGCTCTGCACTTAACACAGTCCCCGAGCAAAAATGGCTGATCCTACAAGCGATGAAGTTCAGGCCTATACCCTCGTTCCACATTGGATTACATATCGTTTTCTGTCAGACGTGCACAACTACGCCATGTTTCATCTCTGCTGTCAGTGCCATGTTTGTTCACGCTCCCACACCATATAAATGTGCACCAATTACGCGGGCTGTATCCATTCTCCTGCTATCATCATCGTTGTCGTCATCATCAGCCGTACTACGCCCACTGCCGGGCAAAGAACGCTCCCATGTTTCGCCAATGAACCAGGACCTGCACTTATATAGAGTGGCCACCGACTTAACCTCCTGCCCGCCTAATTTTCAGCCTCCCTCGCGCGCTTGCCTTCTTTTGGAATCCAATCGGTTACTCTTAATGACCCGTGACGTTATCTTGACTTGTCGGTGCATGCCCTGGCTATGCCCATTTCTTCTTAATTCCAACTGAGATATCCTTAACACCAGTTTGTTCCCCGACTCTTTCCGCTTTTTCTAGTTCCTTAAGGTTAAGGTTACACTTATCATATTCCTTTCCGTGGCTCACTGCGTCGTTCTCAATTTATGTTGAACCCTTTTCGTAAGCCATTATTTTTCTACCTCTTAGGTAAACGCCGGCGAGATACAGGTGTTATATGCCTTTGTCTTGAGAGATAATAGCAAACTACCATTGATGATTCAGAATGCCTGCCAATTGCGCTCTACCACACTCATATTCATCATGGTTACTTCAGTGTCATGGTTCGGCTCTAATAAAAGTTTACCCAATAAAAATAAAAGTTTATGCAATCCAATGGTTCGGCTCTGCGGTTACTACCTGTCCAATGTAGACGGATTTTTTTTACCATTTCCAGTGCCTCACTTACTATTGCAAAGCGTTGTTCTGTGCCCAGACTGTCGCATATTAGTTTTCTGTATATTAATTTTCACACGTATACAGTTGGGCTTCCCCTGTCAAGTTCAGTTATCATGATTTGAAGTTCGTGCCCTTAGTTACTCATCAAGGCAATGTCATCAGTGAAGCGCAGGTTACTAAGGTACTCGTATCCCTAACTCTTCCCAGCCCTGAAAATCTCCTGTAAGCACGAGGTGAATAGCATTGCGGACATCGTGGCTTTCGGCCAGGCACCCTTCTGTGTTGAGATTTTATCACTTTCTTAATGAAGGGCTATAGTGGCTGTGCAGCCGCTGTAGATTTATTACAGTGCTTTTATAGTGCACGGTTCGTCGACGATCTGACTCCGTAGTGCCTGAATGACTGCTGAAGTCACGAAATAAATGCCTCCTCGTATCTCCTACTGTACCGGATGGCTGACACACTTGCAGAGCCACCGGAAAAATACGGGAGATGCTCCAGTCTGCGTCATCCCTATACCGACAGAGGTCACGTCGGTGACACGCCCTCTACGCCACGTTCTGAAAAAGTTCAGAAAAAGTTTCATTTGTACGTATCCGGCAAACTTCTGCGCAGTATTCAGTACATGTTCGTTCCACTATCGCATTCACTTTCCCTGCAAGTCATACCGTATGCGTGTCGTATTACATTAAAGCGCGTTCTTTGGTGCTCACTTATACGGGTATCGGACGGAAACGTCACGCATTTAAATTGTAAATAGTGCCTAGTAGGCAACACGCGCAGAATTTAGGAGTATGGTTTCGCTCACTTAGGTCGTTCTAGGCTACGTCATGCAGACGAGACGTGACGCGAGTAAGTGCGGAAGTCTTCTATACGCAAAGAAAATTTCTTCGAATATATCGACTCAAAACGCTCGGCTCAAAAAAACTTGAAGAAAAAAAACATGGCTGATTCCTCTTGTTAGAAATCGGTATAACACGAAAGTGAAACGTGTCCCATCAGAGGTAGTTGTGCGTTCATTGTACATTGTTTCGCCACAGGAGGCAAGGAATGGAACGCTTTATCAACAAATAGCAATGTCACGCGAAGAACGGCAAACCACTCGAAACTTGCAGCGCACACCTCAAGCGAAAGCAAGCACGAAATGAGCATACACAGGACGAGCGCGAACAAACAACAGCCACAGATCGACACTTAAAGCACGGTCCTCAAACAGAAAGAAACACACATGAAATGAACTCACAGGTCAACACATAACGAGCGCGAACAACTGCCACAGTTCTTATTTCTTCGTGTGTGAGCAGCACGCTCCTTTCGTAAACGCGGCCGTGGCAACGAGGGAATTGACGTTCACGCTCTCCCACTAAAACTTGCGTGGGAAGCACAAGATATACAAAGCGCCCTAATCCGGAGATAAGCGCGCGCGCGACTGATCCACCATGCCAGAGAACATCTACGCGTACTTTGACCACGCCATGTGGAGGCGTTGCCCATAGTGACGCAGGGGGGTGGGGGCGGCACGACGACATTTAGAGCGTGCGTGCCCAACGCGCACCTGTCGTGCCATCTCGCTACTGATGACGAAAACGCACTGAAGTTGCTAAGCTTCAAGTACCACCAGCGGTACATGGTGTATATAAATGGTTGGCTGTTAACAAGTTTGATAAGGTTTTTTCTGTGGTATAGTGGATAGCGTCGCGTGTTGAGGAGTGTGAGGTAGCTGGTTTGACGCCCCGTCGCAGAACTTTTTTCTCGTTTTTTTTTCTTTTTGATCTGCTATCAGATATTTTACAACGTCGTATCCATGACGGAAATAAATCAGCGGAGCCGTGGTGGACCCCGGCATAAAACACTTGCGTACTAAAAAAAGATGGTGGCCATTAGATCATTTTAATCTCCCACAAATAAAGCAAATGTGCGTAATAATGTGAGTTCAGGCATAAGCGTTCCGTCTGTTTTACAAGTCAACATTACGAAAAATCAGATCTCATATATAGGTTTATAGGCTTTCGTCGATCCCGTTGGCAGCAGTCGAACACAGTCAAACAAAACAAAACCAATAAGGCGGGTGAGGTGTAAAGGCTAGTTTAGAAGTTGTTGTTAAAGTAGGTCATAGGTAACAAAGAAGCGCATTTTCTTTGGCTAACGTACGCCATGAAGAGAGCAGGCGAAAACCTATATATGTTCTCACGACACTCGTTGAATTATATTTGATACATTTTAACCTTTCCCCGTGTACTCAGATTATTTGGGTGCACGTTAAAGAACCCCAGGTGGTCGAAATTTCCGGAGCCCTCCACTACGGCGTCTCTCATAATCATATAGTGGTTTTGGGACGTTAAACCCCACATATCAATCAATCAATCAATTTTAACCTTTCGAAAGTTCACCTTTCATTCACATTAAATAGTATTGAAATTTGACTCACCTGCATACTCTTACTACATTAATTCACTGTAACATTTGATTCCTTCCTAATTCACGTTTGAGTCACTTGCATACTATTACTAATTATTGTCACTTCAATTTACATTGAATTTGCCTCAGTTTAATTCACATGTCATTCAGCTTTAATTCATCTTAATTTCTTTAAATAGGACTTTTGATGTATCCTTTCTTTTTCGATGCTCTTTCGAGCTATTATTTTCTTTTTTCATGGCCATCATCGCCTTGTCACGTGAAATTTAACAGACTGTAAACTAGAGACAGCAAGTTGTGAATGCAAGCTTGTCGTTTTCAATCTGTTCTTAACTGTAGATAGCTTTTTGAAGCTTGATTGATATGTAGGGTTTAACGTCCCAAAATCACCATACGATTATGAGAGACGCCGTAGTGGAGGGCTCTGGAAATTTCGACGCCCTGGGGTTCTTTAACGTGCTCCCAAATCTGAGCAGACGGGACTACGGCATTTTCGCCTCCATCAAAAATGAAGCCGTCGCGGCCGGGATTTGATCCCGCGACCTGCGGGTCAGCAGCCGAGTGCCTTAGCCACTAGACCACCGCGGCGGGGCATTCTTTTTGAAGCTGAAGCGCACAAAAAGGTAGACAGCGAACAAAAGAGACAACGAGGACAAGCACTTGTCCCCGTTGTCCCCTTCGTCCACGCGCTGTCCTTTTTTTTTTTTTTTGCGCTTAGCTTTAAAAATATGGAATACCAACTAGCCCTCTCCCACACCATGCTTCAGTGTAGATATCGCGCGCAAGTTATCAGCACATGGCTCCATCGTGTCGTGGTCTACAAGATCCTGAAAATTAATTCGGCGATATGCAAGCTGAATTTGTCCATGGTGAATCACTAGGACTGTACAGCCTGCAGCTTTTTAAATAATGTCGCGCGAGCGTCGACTGCAGGTAGTATCAGTGCCTATAATATACAGTAATAATCTGCGAGACCGGCAACAGTACGTGCAGGCGCACAAAGCAGTGCTAGTGCAAGCGTTGTCTACCACGCTGTTCTTTTCAGAACAATGCATGCCCTACCAAAATAAATGTATTAGTCTTCTTAGATTAAAAAAAAAGGAAGACAAAAGCGCTGTGAGCAAAACCATGCGCACAACTTAAACCGTGATCTACCGATTGATGTTCTCTTTATCTTTCCTGTGATTACAGTCAAAGAAACTGCTAAATATTGATGCGCATGGACATTTGAATAAAAAATGTAATAAAATATAATAAACTGCAAAAAACATTTTACCCCACGGTCTTTGCCAGTTTATTCCGCCTAAGAAGGTGCTAGTATTGGCAGCAACGCATGCTGTTGAACGCAAACGTGGAAATAAAAAGAAAGCGAAACGTTCGTGAGCCCCGCCGCGGTGGTCTAGTGGCTAAGGTACTCGGCTGCTGACCTGCAGGTCACGGGATCGAATCCCGGCTGTGGCGGCTGCATTTCCGATGGAGGCGGAAATTTTATAGGCCCGTGTGCTCAGATTTGGGCGCACGTTAAAGAACCCCTGGTGGTCAAAATTTCCGGAGCCCTCCACTACGGCGTCTCTCATAATCGTATGGTGGTTTTGGGACGTGAAAGCCCACATATCAATCAAATCGAAACGTTCGTGACGTTTATATCTGCGATTGTGCGCACTCCGGGCGCCTTTAACAATGAAAGGAAGTGTTCATTTCATCCTGAAAGGAACAGCCCGGCAGAGGACGCTTTCGCTAGCGCTGTTTCGTGCGCCTGCGCGTACTATTGCCGGTCTTGCAGATTATCGCCGTTGTAAGGCGCTGATAGTGCCTGCGGTCGAAGCTTGCGTGATATTATCTAATATGCTGGAGGCTATACGGATATCGTGCATAATTTACAATAAGGTGTGCGAACGCTCAAAATGTTCTTCAAACGTGCGAGAAAAAAGAGTATAAGAAATTGAACTTCGCCTTCCCTAGCATCATGACCATCGCCCACTGACATGAAGTTTGACCAAAATTAACAGAGAGACCGGAAGGTAGGCGAACAACTTGTAAAGCCCACGATGAAGAATGTTTCTGACACACTAAGGTGTTTCAGTACTATCTATGTAGATCGATCGTTCTTGAAAAGAAAAAAAAAAAGTACTGTCAACCGCAAACAGTGGCGGATCCAGAGGGGAGGGGGCGGTAGGGGCGATTTCCCCTCCACCAAAATTAGTGTCGGCACCCCTTCCCTCACTTCAGTGCATGCAGTCTACCTCCTATCACTAATTATGACAAATGAGTGAAACCACCAAGAGCACACATTAACAGTAATTATGCTTGAAGGTGTTCTTCTGCTATAGTAAAAACAAAAAGTCATGACCACATTCCCTCTCCGGTGTTACTTGAAGCAATCGCCCCCCCCCCCCCCCCCCCTAAAAAGAGTGGCTGGATCTGCCCCTGACCGACAAAGTTTGCGGGATGTGCAGCGCGTGGCGGAGCGGCGGAAAACTGCAATGATGCGCCACCTATACCATGACGTACACCATGGTGTCGAGGTTATCGGCCACGACATGCGAGATTAGATCCAGAAGCGGCGCGTTGCTAATCACCAAGGCCATAAGGTAGCATCGACATCACCAATGCAGTTTTCCGCCACGTGCCCCAGATCCTGCAAACTTTTGTGGTCTACTGTACATATACTAAAAACAGCGGATAGATGATAAGCACCACTCACCATGTAAGTGCTGAGTTTACGGCACAGTAAAGGCAAAGGCGTACTACGTGCCGTCTTTTTTCGGTGCTAAGACGACCAGGGCGTCCAAGCGGGCACTTTTAGGCGATCGCATCGCTGCAGGGTTGATCATTTCGTCTCGTCCAGCATTTTGTACATATGGGCTTCCTTAATTGTTACGCTGCAGGGTTGATCATTTCGTCTCGTCCAGCATTTTGTACATATGGGCTTCCTTAATTGTTACACCGCCAGAGATCTGCGTCGTCAATGCAGATGCGGTGTACATGCCAGAATATACGCGTCTGCAGGACGCTCGATGAAGATTTCGGCGAACGGTTTCCACACGCTGTATAGTTGGCTGCGCTGATGAGAGGTTCCTTAGAAATTTTTTAGGGCCTCCGTCACAGGTTTTGGAAGGGTAGGATGGGTTGAGTTGCAGGGATGCTACACCGTGAGATGTTACGCCTTAAGATATGTTGTGCTCTGCGGACATGGTGCAGCTTTGGGGACATCCCTTATCGGTAGCCTCTTGCGCGGAAGTGTGTCACTTCAGGGAAATGACGGATAAAAAACACTGGGACAGACAAGCAAACACGACGCTATCGCTTTGTACTGCCACTGTAATCTGATACGCAAGTGGATAAAGATTCGGTTACATGGCGTGAAGACATTTGCAGTACATGCGCATTCCGCAGTTCGATATTTTTCAGCTCGGGCTAGCTGTCGCCCGATAAGTGATACACCTAAAGGGGTCTTAGGAAGAGCAGAAACAGTAAAATGAATCGTTATTTATTTTTTATTTTTTTGACGCTTGTCTTCGCCAACGTGTCGGTTCGAGGTATAGTTGAAAGGACGATACAACGTTTTCGTCGAAAGGAAGACGATACAGACGGTAGCGCGTCCGTGTCTCCTCCTTTCGACGAAAAGCTTAACCGCTCAACGTTGGCTCATCCTCGGTCTGCCTTTGGAATAAATATAATACGACATAGGTACAAATTAAGGCTGACACGCCATTTTTACTGTCTTCTTGCGTGATATCAGGTGTGCTTTTGTGGCTGCAGCAGTGTCGTCACACATAGCCGGCCTTACCGAAGTTACAACTGCGTGTGCGGCTGATGCTCATTGCGCCTGCCACTCTACCGGCGTCTAAACACCGGGAGCCTCCCGAAGTCATGCCGGAGGAGAAGTTTCTTTTACCGGTATTTGAAGGTGTCTGCTGCGTTGAACAAGACTATAGGAGTGATGCCTATACCGACTCAACTATGCAGCGAGTGGTTTTCACCCATGACCACTGCTGGTCCAGGCGCCACGCGGAACCTATAAGAAACCTGATAAGTCATCTTCTTTGGAGTATACGTTTAAACATTAGCAGCGGGCTTCTACATCCAGGACACCATCTCGATCCACCCATGTTCTAAGCGCCAGTGGATTTTGGCGTAAGAATACAGCCGATCGAGAGAATCCGCCACTGCCTATATATGAGTCATCATAGGCCGCGTATTAACTTCGAGGTTAAATACACGCTTCCTCTAAAGCACATTGCAATTGTTCCCCGAAGAGACCTGTGTGCGTGGCCGGTGACCGCAGTGCACATTTTCGCGGCTCGCTGTATTGATCAGGTCCTCCTGAAATTTAGGCGCCTGCACCACAGCGTGCCCCATAATTATATTATGGTCATTGCACTTGGAATTCCAGCGATTGTTACTATCACTTTACTCCACCAGAAACAAATAACTTCAACGAAACCTTCATAGAAAGTGTACTCCCCCCATGGTTTAGTGCCACCGCTGCAAAGCATTCATATGGTTCAAGTTTTTTTTTTTACCTTCTATAAGCGGAATTGTTTACCCATATGGGTATAAGACACCTTGCTTGGGGTATCGGAGACCTAGATTCGAAACCCAGCAATGCCAAGAAAGTTTCTTTACACATTTATTTCTTCATAGCGGTTCGGCCCACGCGAGGGAGATACCGATGGAAGATTCTCGAGCGCTGAAGTATATAATACAGCGAGACCTTCTTTTGCGCCGTGCACGATTTGCAGAAGGCAAAAGAAAACACATTGGCTGCCAGAATGTGGATACCGCTTGCTCTTTCCTGTCATCAGCGAGAAACAGGGCAGGCATATAAAACACACGACTACAACGCAACAGGCTTTTTATTGGCTTAGCAGACACACAATTCCAAACAGTTGGTCACACAACAACGCGAAGGCGGGAAGGCATCCTCCTTGCGCGTGCCAGCAGAGCAGTTCGCATCATAGAGTTTCCTAAAATTAACTATAGAGGGGACTCTGGCGCTGCGATCGTTCAGCGACCATGGGAATTATGCGTATGACATGGATTTGCCCATGGTATTCGTACTTGTGGGTGGCGAACCGCACTTGTGGCTTCGCTGTGTTTCGGTTTTATTTCGAAGGAAAGAACGAATCCTTTTGAGCTTCGTGACCCGGCTTGAAATGGCATACGCCTAAAAGATGAAGGATGTGAAGCGTAGCTGCCGAACATTTGCCGATTGTTGTTTTGTGACAAAGCAGCTTCAATCCATGCGAAGCCAGAAGGAACGCAAAGCACGAAGACTAGGCGAATCTATGTATTACCCATAATTCCCATGCTCGCTGAAGCACCATGCGTTGCAACTTCCATAAACACTAGCGCCACAGTTCCCTCTAGTGTATTTTTAAGAAACTCTACGGTTCGCATGCGCCAACCGAGACAGCAGCGAACAGTTCACGGGTATCTAGTGCGCATAGCGCCCACGAGGTGGTGCACTGCAAAGTAGAATACAAGTTACAAAAAAACATACCGTCAACATTTACTAATGCCGAAAAGCACACATCGCGTGGCAAGATCTGTATTATGAAACAACGTGTAGCGCTTCGCTATTTGAAGCCCGAGCTGGATCACCCAAGAACAAAGACAAACCGGAGTAAATATTTGCAGCAGGAGGAGAAATACGTATACAAGAAAAACGGAGATATGACCCTACATATTGTACTGAAATCTGCGGGATCGGGCTTGTTGATATTTCATTTTCAATTTGTCCAGAGCAAGCATGTAGGCAGTACACACAGAAGCGCGGCAGAAGCGCTTGTATACCTATCTGTCATTTGTTTGCTGTGTTTATGTCCATGTGCTATACATACTGAAAATGTAATAGAACGCCAGGCTGTTCACCCGACGAAACAGGCGTGAATCTTTCAGAGGCTTTGTGTTTCATAGTGGGTAGAAGTAATACCTGGTTAAATGTTTATATAAGCAAGATACCTTAAGAATTTCGTCCAAAACAACAAGATTTATACAACTGGCATCATTGCGGGCTTAGATAACATTACATTATAAAAACCAGAATCTTGTGTGAAGATAATGAGAGAGCAAGTAGGCTAGGCAGTGATAGGTCGAGTAATACACCATTATAATGAACATGCCCGCAGACTATACTAATCTCGTTACCCGATTTCAAAGTGAATGCTAAAATTATTAGCCATCATTGGCATCACGCAAAATTTTTAAAAATATGAACCATCTGTAAGCACATAATCAGCGGAGTGTAACACTATCGGCGCAGTCCAATAAAAGTTCTGCAGTTGTGAGTGAGACATACCAACATAATTGTTAAACAATTCATTCTCCCTTATATATTTGCCCGCTAAACTTGAGCGGCAAAGCGAAACTAAAACAACCGAAACGCGCCCATCTAAGTCTGTTTTCAAGGCATCCACACAGCTGAACAGTGTTAACGCGGTGAAATGAATTCTATCGACGCACCTGCAATGTAGGGCACGTTTTACTTGATACCACAGCGCCTGGTGCCCCTAAATTTACATTTTGTAAACCGCGCATATCGCTAATTCAGACTGACAGACTAGCGACTGCCCTGTGAATGTCCGTTCACGCGCAGTCAATTGAACAAAGAGACGCGCCACTTTACCCGCGCTCCGAAGTACGCACACGAGGGCGCTGCGGGCAGCCAATTCATTTGCAAACGAGTGAGCTGCCATTTGCGCACGCCGTGCTTCGGCACTCGCTTTCAGAGGCGCGTAAAAGGCGCCGCACGTCCTTGCCTCATATAGAAAGAAAAGAGGAGAAATAATAAAAGGCGAGTACATGCCACCAGAACTTCATGCGTCGCCCTCCTTGTCGCGCTCCCTATCTCTTCCCGCATCCCCGGGTAATTGGATCTTTGCCAAGTACAAAGCGGCGTGCGCCTCCTTCCTTGAAAGCTTCCGTGCGCGTCGCGTGCCCGCATCCGTCCCGAAGGAACGCCGCCTTCGAGACACACTCGCAAAAAGTGCGCCGGGAGACGTGGGCTGCGTCTCTTGCTATATGCCACTGCATGCGCCCAAACTTTTGCGGTTCACTCGCGGAAATGCGAAAGTGGCGGGAGTTGCGTGTGTATGCGCTTTCAATTAAGCGAGAACCGACGAACCGTTGCAGTGGCGGAATAAGTGACGACCTTGCGCCTGCATCACATCTTCCTTGTGGGCTTCTTCGTTTTGCCAGGCTCAACCGACGTCTTTCATCGAAGGTCAGGCTGCGGATGGTCCGAGCTATGAACGGTACTATAGAATACTGGTTCCCAAAAACAGCCATCTTAGTAGTCTCTACGTTATATTATGAGCATGATCGACCTACGTATACGGTCGTTTCAAGAACCATGCAGGGCTTCCCTCTCTAAATGATGTCAGGGCGTGAGTCGTGCGACGGCGTTCCGGGCCAACTTCAGCTTATTTTGTCCGGTTGTGGAACAAAAACTGGGAATAGACGGTGCTGTCATGTCCCCCGATGGCAACAATATGTGCACCAGTGTTTTCAAACACGCCCGGCCCGCGAATGACTGCCTTCGTCACATATGTTTTTTTTTCTGACTGAGTATACTTTGCTATATTTATTTACATATATCTGTCTATACTGCCCACATTTACGTATATTTATATTATTTTCCTGTAGGTATATTTTATTGGTCTAATAAATATGTCCATAAGCTACACGGTGTCCACATTTCAGTAATTCTGCAGGTGTTTCTCGAAAACCGTGAATTCGCCTTCAGAACCACCCAGTGTATGAGATTTGGGAAAAGCTTTCTTTGAAATGGCTATGTTTGTCTTTTTTTTTTTGTTCATATGCCAACGTCGAAGAAACCTGCGATGCTCACGGCATGAAGCCTGGAAGTATACATCGAAATCTGGTGGATCGGGCCGCGGCATTTTACCAGCGACTCTCTGACTGACAGAGCCATCCACCTATCTTTGCGAGGGGGGGGGGGAGGGGGGATACCGTTTTACTCGATAAACGTTCGTTTCTTCGACCTAATTCCTTCAACAGCTTCTTCGCGAAGTTGGCAAAAAGGGCAACAGTAATATTAAGGGCTCCGCGGCGTTGGCGTCAGCGTGCGCGCGCTCACAGACACGCCCAGCGAGAAGTCAGGGTCGCGTGCTTCGGCTCATCCTACACTCAATGCGGCACCCCCCGTACGGCTGTTCCCGGGGATGCGCCGTGTTGTGCCTCGCCCAGGTTCCACGTGGTCTTCGCGGCCTGCTGGCACCTGGCAGCTGTTGATGAGTCAACCCTGCACCGGGACGGCGACGGACGCGGACAATCGGGAAAAACCACGTCGCCGGCTCCTCTTGACACAAAAGTCGTTGGCCAAGCTTTTGTCAGCCGCCGAGAGCAACACTCCGAAGCAGCGTTGACTCAGCAGCTGTACGGGGTATTCTGCCTTGCTTGAGTCAACCTGGCTGCATCAGGGAGCGACTTTGCGCATGGGATTCCACGTCATCTCACTGTGGTGCCACGCTGGCGCGTGGGGTCTCCCTCACCAAACAGCGAACTGGGCATGCCTTGCCCCTTTCCTAGGTTCAGAGGGAGGCGGTGTTTGGCTTTCCCTCTTCGGGGACGGAGAGGAAGACGACGATCTCATTGGAGTATCCTGCGCATAAATTTTCTTTGCAAGGGATCTTGGGAAGGCGGACGATGTATAAAAACGCTAGCGCAGAGGCGCTCGTGGGTGATTCTCTTTTCACGTTGTACCACGCTACCATGTAAATACTGTATATAAACATTTTTTTCTCCTTCTCCGGCTTCTCTACTCGTCCTCTCCGGGGACTCGGATGGCCCGAGTCCGCACCACGCTACCCAAAGGCGCAACAGTGGCTGGCAGCTTATGGGATTCGCCTGCGTCGGCTGCATCGAAGTGGTGAGTGCCGCGTGTTTGCTCTTCTTTTCGCCAGACTCGTTAGCGCAGATGGTCGGTAACGTGGTAGGGTGATTTTGGTAAATTTTGATTCGCAGACCAAGAATTGGGTGGCTCGTGGGCAAAATTACCTTAGAAGAGAAACGGTGTGCATATCTAAGATGGAGAAGTTTAAGGTCCAAGAACTCCTCGAAATTTGTCAGGAGCTGAATATTTCGGTCGGCTCGGTTAAAAGAAAACAACAAATTTTGGAGCACTTGGGAAAAGAGGAAGTGAGTTTAGAAGAGGCCATTGAGGCCAGAGAAACCATTTTGGCAAAGAAAGAGGAGCGTGAGCGCTTAGCCCGTGAACAGAGAGAGGAGGAAATAAGGAGGGATCGCGAGGATAAAGAACATGAAATCCGTCTGAAAGAACTGGAGCTTCGTATGTCCGTGGGAAATCGAAATTCAGGGGGTGGAGAATCAAAGATAAAGGATCTAATCCACACCTTCAAGGCGGGTGACGACATTGCATTATACCTCGTGCATTTTGAGCGAGCATGCGAAAATGCAGGGTTTAGTAGGGAGACTTGGCCACAAAAACTGATATGCGTACTACCAGGCGAAGTGTCCGATGTTATCGCAAGAATGAATAAAGAGGACTCCGAGGTGTATGACAGGGTAAAGGCTGCATTGCTACGAAAATGTCGCCTATCGACAGAGGCTTTCCGCCTGCGGTTCAGGCACTCTAAGAGGGGCAACGAATCTCATTCAGACTATGCCTACCAAATTAGAGCCAACTTTGAAGAGTGGCTCAAAAGCGCGCAAGTCTATGGCAACCATGACAAGGTCATTGAGTTGATGGTACTTGAGCAGTTTTACCGGGGAATTCCCGAGGAGGTAAGGCTTTGGGTGCAGGATAGGATGAAAGACGTAGACATGAACAGGGCAGCAGAACTCGCCGAAGATTACTGCTCACGCCGTAGTCTCCGCAGTACACCACGAACTTCGGAAAAAAATGAAAAGGTAGAAAGCTGGTCGGGAAACCAGGGACGCAAGAGGTTTGCAAGAAATAACTGGAAACCCGAGAATTCCAAGTTATTAGACAGTCAGCAGGGAAAGGACAGTGAGGGGACTAAGGCGGCACCTTCATCAGGTTCAAAGGCGCCTGGTGACATAGCGCATGCGTTAGAAGCGCGGAAGCCAGTTGTTTGCTACAGCTGCGGAGAAAAGGGCCACATGGCCAGGAGCTGTAAGAGGCACATGGCATTTGCCACAATTCAGGAGTCAGAGGATAGCTTAAAGCTGTTGAAGCCTTACATGAGGACACTCTCAGTGAACAGCCGAATGTGTAGGGTATTGAGGGACTCGGCGGCCACAATGGATGTAGCGCATCCAAGTTGCGTATCTTCCGAAGACTATATAGGAGAGTGTGCCTGGATTCGGCAGGTGGCAGAAAAGCAAAGCGTCTGCCTACCGATAGCGAGGGTTGTAATCGAGGGCCCTTTCGGCCAATTGTGTACGGAAGCAGCAATTTCAGCCAACCTTCCGGAGCACTTCCCTTACCTATTTTCAAATAA
Organism: Rhipicephalus microplus; assembly: GCF_013339725.1. NCBI lineage: Eukaryota > Metazoa > Arthropoda > Arachnida > Ixodida > Ixodidae > Rhipicephalus > Rhipicephalus microplus. Next base: position 26,038 of record NW_023609474.1, on the reverse strand, counting down.
GTCTGAGGAAATGTTAAAAACACGTGGAGAATCATTTGCCACCGAAATAGCTTGCATGGCCCTTACCCGTTCGAAGGCGCGCGAGCTGACGCAACAGCTGAGCAGCTCACCCTCTGGGGAACAGACGTCCGAGGGCAGTGTAGGAAAACCTGAGGTAGTTGCGACGGAAAATGAGTCTGCCATGCGAGTTGTCGAGACGGAAACTGGGGCTATGGTCGACAACAGCGAGGAAATATCTCTAACGCCCGAAAACGAGGACTTGGTGACAGGCTCGGTGTTAACACCCGCGTCCACCAGTTGGTGTCAGCTAGCCAGAACCGACCGTGCAACGCTAGTGGTCGATCAAAAGGCGGATCTCGCACTCTCTATGCTGCTAGATGCCATACATAAGGAAGGTAACTCTAGGAAGTACGTTTCGTTCTACACCCAAAACGAGGTGTTGCATCGCAGGTATGAGAACGCTAAAGGGCGGGTCTACAACCAAGTGGTAGTTCCACTAAAATACCGGCGGAACATTCTCGACCTGGCCCACAGCAACGCCTGGGCGGGCCACTTAGGTATAAAGAAAACGAAAGCTAAGCTGGCTCAGGAGTTCTACTGGCCCGGGTGCTGGAAGGATGTAGAGATGTTTGTCCGTGAATGCGACACCTGTCAGCGGATAGGAAAATCAACAGACAAATGGAAGGCACCAATGAAACTAGTGCCAATAGTCACAGAACCCTTCCGTCGGCTCGTGATTGACATCGTGGGGCCTCTGCCTCCATCTAAATCAGGATATCGGTACGTCCTGACCGCGCTGTGCGTTGCCACCAAGTTCCCGGAGGCAATCGCACTGAAAGAGTTGAGTTCAGTATGCGTGGTGGACGCATTGTTGTCTATTTTTTCTCGGGCGGGTTTTCCCTCGGAGATACAGTGTGACAACGGAAGTGTGTTCACAAGCTGCCTTACGACTACATTCCTAGAACGCTGCGGGATAAAAATCGCGCATAGCTCTATTCACCATCCACAGTCGAACCCTGTGGAACGCATGCACTCGGTCATGAAACGCGTTTTGCGAGCTTTGTGCTTTGAGCATAAAAGTGACTGGGAGGGGTGTATACCAGCTGCGATGTTTTCTCTGAGGTCGGCCCCACACGAGAGTACGGGTTTTAGTCCGGCTGAACTTGTCTACGGCAGGAACTTGAGAGGTCCGCTGCACTTGATACGAGAGTCATGGACTGGATATGGGGAGGACCCTAATGTGGTTTCCTATGTACTGGATTTATTGGGGCGACTGGGGACTACACGCGAAGTGGTGGAGAGCAACATGCGCGCAGCACAGGCGCTTTCCAAGGCCCGTTACGATAAGTCAGCTCGAAAGCGAGTCTTTAGAGTGGGCGATGAGGTGATGCTGTTGTGCCCTTCAAGAAAAAACAAGCTGGACGTACAATGGGAGGGACCAGCGACAGTGATGTCAGTGCTTTCAGACACCAACTACGAGGTAAAGTGGGGCCGGAAATGCCCCAAAGTGTATCACAGTAACCTAATGAAACCCTACATGCGACGAAAAGCAGTAGTAAACCTTGCACTCAATGTTCCTGAGGATGAGGGCGCGGAAATCCTTTGTCTTTCCGATGGCACGGTCAGCAGCACATTGTCAGATAGGGTAGACACAGGGAACACCCTAAGTAAGGCTCAAGAGGAAGATTTAGAGCTTTTAGTACAGGAATTCGCTACCGTTTTCTCCGAGAAGCCAGGCAAAACGGATGTGATTAAGCACGACATTGAGCTGACGGTTAACAAGCCGATCAGCTGTAAGCCGTATCGGGTGTCACCTAGACAGAGAGAGATACTAGAGGCCGAAATTCGCCGCATGATCGACCTAGGTGTTATCATCGAAGCAGACAGTGATTTCACCTCGCCTTTGATTTTGGTTGAGATTCCGGGCCGTGATCCAAGGCCATGCGTGGACTATCGCCGCCTGAACTCTGTAACAGTCGACCAGACTTACCCTATTCCTAACATTGAAGAGAGGGTAGAGACAGTGTCTAAGGCGAAATACATTTCTACGTTAGACCTTGTCAGGGGGTATTGGCAGGTCCCTTTGACAGAGCGCGCGAGTCGATACGCTGCTTTTATCTCACCCCTGGGCACTTTTCGTCCTTTGATGATGAGCTTTGGGCTCAAGAACGCGCCGTATTGTTTCAGCCGCCTGATGGATAAGGTTCTCCACGGGCTCGAGAAATTTGCGCTGCCTTACCTAGACGATGTGGCGATATTTTCGGACAAATGGGAAGACCATGTTGAACACCTTCGGATGGTTTTGGAACGGATCAAAAATGCAGGTCTTACGGTAAAGAGAGAGAAATGTCATTTGGGCTGTGCTGAAGTAAGCTATTTAGGGCACATTGTAGGAAATGGGCGTCGTCGACCGTCCGAACTCAAGGTAGCCGCGGTGGTCGGTTATCGTCGTCCCAGCACTAAGACCGAGATGAGAGCATTCCTCGGCCTCACAGGTTACTATCAGCATTACGTCCCGAATTACTCCGAGATTGCCAGCCCTTTGACAGATAGTTTACGCAAGACCGAACCTGTGAACATTCAATGGGACTCTAAAAAGGAAGACGCTTTTCAGAAGCTGAAGCACGCATTGAGTGAGAAACCCGTCTTGAGGGCACCGGATTTTGCAAAACCTTTCACTATTCAGTGTGATGCAAGCGAACGCGGTTTAGGAGCAGTGCTATGTCAGACGGACCAGAGTGGAGAGGAGCGGCCGGTTTTGTATTTGAGTCGCAAATTGAGCAGCAGGGAAGAGGCTTATAGCACTTCGGAAAAAGAATGTGCTTGCATTGTTTGGGCCGTACAAAAACTAGGCTGCTATGTTGCTGGCTCTAAGTTTATTATAGAAACTGATCACTCTCCACTAACCTGGTTACACCAAATGTCACCTAAGAATGGTCGTTTGCTCAGATGGAGCATAGCACTGCAGCAGCACAATTTCGAGGTGCGCTACAAGAGAGGTGGCCTTCATACAAATGCAGACGCCCTAAGTCGAGCGTTTTGACTCGTCAAAAGACGCGGAAGGTTTGTTTGATTTTTTTGTTTACCTTTACCTAGTTTATGTGTACTTTTTTTTTTTCCAATGTGTTACAGTGAGGGCATAGAGAAATTTTTTACTGACTCCCTCGTTGTCCCGAGCTCTACAGTTTGCTTGTTTAGCTTGATTATAATGTTATCTCGATTCCAAATGGAATTACGTATGAAAGAGTTACTGGACACTTGTCCCGATTAGTATGCACATTGTTTCCTTGAGCTTAAGTTATTAAGATAAGATGTTTGCTTTGTAAAATCTGAGGCCTGGCGATGAGAGTGGCGTGCACGCGGTGCTTGTCGCATTGTGTGTGGCTGACAAAGGTCGTTTCTTGGAGCTTGTCACCCACTTTTCACCGAAGCGGGGCGCAGAGGCCAGCTCTTGGAGCATTCCAGTTTGACCAGGCCCTTCGAGAAAGCAAGAGCCTTGCCGGAACGTCGCCGACATCGACCCGGCCGAGCTGCATGGAACAACTCGACCTCCCGATGTATCATCTGACGGCGGGGGTGCTGTTGTGCCTCGCCCAGGTTCCACGTGGTCTTCGCGGCCTGCTGGCACCTGGCAGCTGTTGATGAGTCAACCCTGCACCGGGACGGCGACGGACGCGGACAATCGGGAAAAACCACGTCGCCGGCTCCTCTTGACACAAAAGTCGTTGGCCAAGCTTTTGTCAGCCGCCGAGAGCAACACTCCGAAGCAGCGTTGACTCAGCAGCTGTACGGGGTATTCTGCCTTGCTTGAGTCAACCTGGCTGCATCAGGGAGCGACTTTGCGCATGGGATTCCACGTCATCTCACTGTGGTGCCACGCTGGCGCGTGGGGTCTCCCTCACCAAACAGCGAACTGGGCATGCCTTGCCCCTTTCCTAGGTTCAGAGGGAGGCGGTGTTTGGCTTTCCCTCTTCGGGGACGGAGAGGAAGACGACGATCTCATTGGAGTATCCTGCGCATAAATTTTCTTTGCAAGGGATCTTGGGAAGGCGGACGATGTATAAAAACGCTAGCGCAGAGGCGCTCGTGGGTGATTCTCTTTTCACGTTGTACCACGCTACCATGTAAATACTGTATATAAACATTTTTTTCTCCTTCTCCGGCTTCTCTACTCGTCCTCTCCGGGGACTCGGATGGCCCGAGTCCGCACCACGCTACCCAAAGGCGCAACAGCCGCACTGCTCCCTCAATGTCACGTCTCGCGCTGTGCAGCTCCCCGCGAGGGCTTTCGTCCCACTGTGTCCCAGTGTTGGTCGGCGTGCTCGCGCGTCGCATGTGGGGGGGGGGGGGGGGCTAATGGTCCCAGCGTCGGCGTCTCGCTCACGTATGCAAGAGCGAACAACGAACGACTAAAGAAAAGAACGTTCCCGGTGACCTTCCCTTTTGTTTAGAGCGCGTCCGGAATAACTGCGCAACGCTCGAACGGGTGCACCGCTAAGTAGCACACGTTTGATGCGCGCTTCCTCATACTTTGGAAGAGCACCTCTGCCAGGGCCCCAGTTTTCTGAACCCCCGCAGTCGTTCGATACCTTTTTCCACATTATTTTACAAAAACTCTGTAAATCGCATCTTTTTTACAGCGAACAAGAATGCGCCAACGTAGAAATATCGCCGAGAAAGTGGTTCGCCTTTGGTGTTCCCCTCATAGGCCACATACGCGATAAGCAAGTACACATGCAATAAAATCGAAAGATATTCGACAGATTTAGTTGGGCGTTCGCAGCAGGTCTGCGGACGCAGCCTGCCAGCCATTCCCATGGCAGGCCGCGTCCGCAGAGCTGTTGTGGACGCTCCACTGAATATGTCCGTGGTGCGGAATACAACGCTATGAATTAAGGTGCGGGGTGTAAGAACGTGCATTCAAATAATTTTGAACACATTCCGCCGATAGCGTTAGGTTACGCGCGACCGCGCCAAACTTGTACGCTGCGTCTGATTTCGCAAGAGGGATTGGCAACACGGCGGACGCCGTTGTGGCGAAGCGGCTAGTTCCGTTCACTCGATCACTTCTGTGGATACTGCAGTGTCTGTACATGCGACAGACGAAATACTAGCCCATTGCCATTGATGGCGGACATACCTGATTTAAGCGACGAGCTATATACACGTGAGATCGGGGCACATATAAGGCGGAGAGTAAGTTCAGAAGAACTGTCTGGGATTCATATGAAATTGGTCATAGATTAATCAGGTGAATTATCATTAGCAAAATGAAGAACCACCGGGAGGGCGGTGAGTTAGACAGCACTCGTTGATGTTATGAAAATGCAAAAATATGCCGAGCTGTATTTTGACATACTTTGTTGATATCACCATCCCGCAGGAGGCAATCTCGTCGGCGTGACGGAGCCGTTGGCACATATGTGCAGGCGGCCGTTGTGCAGCTGACGTAAATGTATACCAACTCTAACCGTTTGGATGTTAACGGTTGATATTGTAGCATTATTCGTGATGTCTGTAATGGGGAGGCATGAGGCAGGTCGACGCCAGGAGCGTATCACACTCGAGGGTGGCTGCGCTGCGGGCTTGCGCTGCTTCGGGTATAATGCACCATTTACAGCTCATCACGAACGATGTACAATGGACTTAGTCTGGCGACTCACGTGGTGGGCTCATGGTTTTTTCGTTTTCTTTTTTTTAATTGAAGTAAACCGGCGAAGTGGTAGGGATCACGTTTAGACGGCTCGCATATAGGCTGGTACTGAATACCCGTGCTTATATAGTTTGTTGTACACTTGCCACCTTAGTGACAGTGCTAAGCGGCCCGTCATAGGTTGAGAACGTTTACCATATGAAGACCATCCTATCCTTATTCTTCGGTGGATTTCATTTATAGATGAGTAAGCACCCCTGCTAATAGTCGGCCTATGTAGACACGTTCCACTGATTCAAGGGTCCGGTTGACCATCACGAGCTGTCTCTATGTCGAGGTACAGTTATCTTCAATAATGAAAAAAAAATGTAATCGAGAATACAGTGTCGTAACATACGGATGTTTACCGAAGCTTACTTGAACAGTATTCACTTTCTTTGATTCTTTTACGACTAGTTAGCCCAGCTTGAAGGGACTCTAAAGGGAAACTATGACTTGCTTTGGATGGACGAACTACACTCTGAAAAGTCTAAATACGTATGTTTCACGATCATAAGTTCATTATTAGTGAGAAAAAAGTCAAAGGTGAAGTTTCCTTTTGAAATTTTGCTCCGGAATCTTCGCGCGTGACTTCGAAAATTTCAAAACGTATTACTCGTATTTCCGCGACATGTGCACGATGGCATTTTCTGAAACATCGATGCTAAGTCTACGGCACCGACACATTACAATGTACTTCAATTTCATCGATTAGAAGATATACGTATAAGACCCAGTTGATGCCTTCAATATATTTAAAGTCACGTTTGGTACGGTAATCTCAAGGTGGCACCCGCATTTTCTTTTCGCACGTTTTCTTGCTTACCATGCGCCGTGTCGCGTATAGTGCAGGTTAGGAAAGTTGGTACATCGTAAGGTAACAGCGAAGCTCTGTTTGAGCGTGGAAAAAAAAAGAAGCCACTGAAGAAGAGAAATACAGACGACAGGTTTAGCAGTCATGTCGTGGTAAGAGATGTGCTTTCGGCGTAGCGAAATTGTACTTTACTAAAACGCGAACAATCATTTTTGTTCTTTGTGAGTGTCCCTTCAAAGTTCCAACACATACATACATACATACATACATACATACATACATACATACATACATACATACATACATACATACATACATACATACATACATACATACATACATACAAAATAACCTGTCATTTTATTTAAAAGGAGCTATAGTAATCGACAAAATACTCATTCGAGCAAAGGGATCAACGACATAGTGGCGTAGCCAAAGGTTGGCACACTGGGCTTGTGCCCCCCACCCCGAAATTTTTTTCAAGGGGGCGCCCCCTCCCCCGAAAAAAATTTCTGCCTGCACTCCTTCATCAAGATCCCCCAAACGCGCGCACGTTACTAATTTTTTCTTTCAACTTTGATTTTGCTTTGTGCGATTTTTTCCTGCCTTCATTCCTTTACATATTTCCACTCGGTCCAGTCACTGCAAAGGCCTTCCCTTATCTATGAATTATTGACTTCAACGTTTAGGAAATCGTTGACACGTTCCTTTTATCTTCCCTGAATGAATAATGAAGGGAGCCCGCGTGAGGCTATACGCTTAACATTCCTTGTCCAATCCATTAGGCGGAAGTTTAACAAGGCTTCGCCACTTTATCTTCTCCCCACGTGCAAGGCACCTTATGATCGTAATTGCATTTGTCAAGAGCTGATTTGTCAACGGGATGAATCTTCATCGGCCATTTTGAGCAGTCGAGGACAAATTAGCCTTTCGTGGTTTGCCTTTCCTTCGCTGTTCATTCGAGAAAGAGAAGCGAAAATTTCGAATAATAAGCGATTGCTAAATCAACATTTCACGGCTCTCCTAAAAAAATTACGGCATATTCACGGGGTGAATGATGATGAATGGGCGAAGCTCCGGAGGGATTCATCGGTAAACTGTGAATCTTCCGTGTAATTCGCCCAGTCGATCATCATGTAAAGACGTGAGAAACGCTGTGTGTGTATATACAAAAATCAACTTTTATTTGTTCTTAGACGATGGATGGCTTGCGATGTCCCTTGCCTCGCGCGCTCGCACATCGGGATTCTGTCTGCGAGCGCGCGCTGCTGCCGCCTTGCGCTCTCTCTGCTGTGCAGCCTTATCCATCCAGCGACTCCGAGCGCGCGCCAACAGCGAACGGATTTTATTACAACGCTCCCCCTAGCGTACGTCACCGCACTAAATCGAACGATTGCCTTCAACCAATGACACGCGCCATATGTGACATCATTCCTATTTTATAAGATCTCGCGTCTTTCATCAACTACAAGTACCGCTTTCTAGTTTATAACATCTTGCATCTTTTCATCATCAGCTACAAGTACCACCATCTAGTAAACACTACAAGAACTAAACGAGAGGTGGCTACATACAGGAGACGGTACCGCCATCTAGTGAACACTGCAAGAACTAAACTAGAGGTGGCTACATACAGGGGACGGTACCGCCATCTAGTGAACACTGCAAGAACTAAACTAGAGGTGGCTACATACGGGCTACAGGGGACGCACAGCCCACGCCCTAAGGAGCTTCGCCCCTAAAATGTTACCACTTACTTTTGGTGGCTGAAGCGACGGTGTCAGGCAGCAAAACACAAAGCAAACGTTAGCCCGACACGTGGTGTTATGACAGCCATCTAATCCTTATTATCCACACGGGAGTATAATATACTACGGCGTAACTTGCGGCTTTGTGGCTGTTTGATCACGGATGTGGGACACAGGAGGCACTGTAGGGAAGCATACGGCTTCGTTTTCATGGCTGGTGGTTATTATCGATTTCATTCTGTGGCAATTTCGTTGGCTATAACTTTAAAGCGCTAAGCTACTAAGAGGGGATGGTAAAGAGAGATGGAGGAGGCAGGGACGAGAACACAAATAATAGAACATAATATCCAAGAAAAATGAGTAAAATACCGATATACTGTAACATACATTGTAGGAAATAGGCCCCTTGCCAGGGGATGTTTTACCAGAACTAAATAATGAATTTAGGAGTTTTTCACAAACAGTAAAGGCCTCTAGCACACCCCCGAAAAGTATATTTGGCTACGGGCCTAGTAGGGACGAAAGTAACTTTAGTAAGAAAAGAAGCGCTGAAACTGGAGGTTAATTAGAAGTCAGGCGAATGCACTTTACAGGAAAACATAACACGGGCTTATTTTAGAAGGCACTGTACCTTCCAACGTTAGTAGATACTGTCGAACATTCTGCAATGTATTGATCGATTACTCTGCGATACGAACTCAATATATATATATATATATATATATATATATAATATATATTATATATATATATATATATATATATATATGTGTGTGTGTGTGTGTGTGTGTGTGTGTGTGTGTGTGTGTGTGTGTGTGTGTGTGTGTGTGTGTTAATGCATATATACGCGAACAAGCAGAATCTGTTAATAAGAAAAACAATGTCAGAAAATGTAGTACTTCTATGTCACTCGGGAGTTCCATAAACTTGCACAAAAACACACACATAAAAACCTTCAAGGGCAGTCTAGTGATATATAGTAGAACTCGGGTGGGCGAGATTGGCAACATTGCGTTCCTGCATAACCACGCCTTCAACGCGAAAAATGATGACACAGCTTGGATTCTTCTGTGAGATGAATGAGCTTGGAACGGCATGTAGCATTGGCAGCTCGGAGTTTGGTGGAGTCGTAATCTTTGCCCTGGAAAGTACACAGGCAGTGCTTCCAGTTTGCGCGCTCTCTGATGGAGGCTGATGGGACGCTGCCCGAGCGCTTGCGGAGTGCAAGGGATACTTCCGAGTCTTTCTTGGCGTTTTCTGCGGTGTCGTAGTTGGTGCAATCGCAGGCCCAGTCTTGATCTCTCGCCCAAAACGTGTCTTTGGTGATGCTCATTCATGCGAAGACGTCTTACATCTTTAATTCATCTTGATGTTAAAGATGATCTTATTTTTTTATCTTATTCAAGTCGTGAACGCGCTTCCGTTGAAGTTTTCGTTAGTCGTTGTCTTTGCTTGCTTTGTTAATGACGCTGTGGAAATCGTAGGTGGTCATCATTGTTGAATTCAGTGCAGCGTGGCAGTCTCAGCGTAATTTACGAGTCAGGTGCAAGCCTGCTTTGTGTTAACGAAAGCAGTAGCTGCCTTTTCGTTTTTATCGTTGAGACTTGTATTGAATAGTGCTTTCATACTGTTCCGACTTTCGGTTGGGCCAGCTTCTGAAAATGACATCGCTGAAAACATGGCTATAGATCTGCTTCCGATTCCAATTGTTTGTGTCTTAGCGAAAGAATTGAGCTAAGTGCTCATGAAGCATGAGCACTTTCGGAAAGACAGTGGCTTGGCAAGGTATTTGGCGGATATTTTAGGTAGTCTGTGGCGTATGTAGCCATATCGTGAGGCGTGTATCGATGAGCATCAGAAGAGCTACTTGACTCAGTGTCCACTTGGTAGCTGTTGCAACGCTTTTCATGCAGTGAAGTAAGCAGGACAGATTTGACTATAAGAACATCAGATCCGCCGTGACACCATCCATTATGGAGGCTTGTGGCACCCGGCAACCTGTGAGAGTTGATGCTTCCGGGCCTGCTGTGTTTGAACGTTCAGGTGGCTGCGCGCTGGACGGTGAAACCACAAAAGGCGTGGTTTGGACATGTTTCAGTTGTCTGTCTTTCTGTGCAACAGTTGTTCTCACGCGTGAATTCGGACGAAGAACCAGGACTTAGCTGAGTATCTTCCCAGTTCCGCAGCTCTATCCCGACCGTACTATGCGTGTGAGACGTGAGGTAGGCGTTGTGAGCGACCGAAGAGCCAAGCTATGGATAACGAGAAGGTGCGCCACGTGTGCGAGACGGGAAGTACAGTGCAGAGGATGGTTCTGTAACACAGGTCCTAGGGTACAATGGTGGCGTAAAGGTTGATTATCGTGCGGTAGCAAAGCGCGGTGGAAGATTGACTCTTCGTGGAAACAGATCAGGCAGCCTTTCAGTGAGGGGTCTTCTGACAAAGGCCTATTCATTGTGGCGGTTCCAATGTGTCAAGACTGCTTTTGACTGTGAAGACCAAGTGCGATTGTCTCCAGATGGTTGGCAATAATCAAGTATTTATTGTAGTCATTAAAACGGGCGATCATCTCTCCTTTTTTCATCTTTGCCACGATTCGTTGTTTTCGAATATGTGTCTGGTAAAACTTGAAAGCCTCACCGGCGACGTATTCGTTGAACTCGTTGACCTTGTCCCGTTCCGAGCAGGATGCATTGGTAACGTGGAGCTCGAATAGGTCGAACCAGTCCTGTACGGGTCCATCGTCCGCTGCTCCGGTGTATCTGGGAATGGAAAATTGAGCCGATAGTTTTGTCATGATGCTGGTAACTGCATACACCTGGGATCGTCTTCTGTGGTCGATATTCAGTTGAGGCGTCCTGCCGTTGGTTTCGTGTATGATGAGAGGCTCATTAGCAGAGACCAGGTCTTCATCCTGTCAATTTGTGTGACGCTAGATGTGAGAGACGTGGCCTGGCTCATACGCCATACTTGTATTCTATTACACTTTTGCTTCTGTGGCGTTAGAAGGTATGCAGAGGAATGGCTATAGTATAGAAGCCGAAAGGAAGAAGTGTAATAAAATACAAGAATGGTGTATGAGCCAGGCCAATTCTCTCACATGTAGCGTCACACACACACACACACACACGTATATATATATATATATATATATATATATATATATATATATATATATATATATTCGTGTGTGTATGTGTGAAGTAGAGCAGAGAAACAGAAACCGCTAATTAATTAATTTCATTCAATAACAGATGTTCGAAGTTACATTAGAAGTGATATTTCTACACTCTGTAAGTCACTGAATAATGGAAACCTAGCTGTGCGCCACGGCAAATCAGTGTCTGGGGTGCTCTGCTGCTGAACGGAAGGTCGCGGGTTCGATTCCGGCGGTGGCGGTCTCATTTCGATGGAGGTGAAACGGTGGAGGCCAGTGTGGTGTGCCATGTCAGCGCGCGTTGACAAACACCGGATGGTCAAAATTTCCGGAGCCCATCACTATACGGCGTATCTCATAATCATATCGTGGTTTTGGGACGTAAAACCCCACATAATATTATTATTCATGAGTATCCGATTGCACCTGACGTGAAACAAACACATTGAATCAATAAAGGATCTTCACGGATGAGCGTTAACTCCTGACTGAACGAAAGGAGCTCACTAAACAAAAGCCAACAGACAACAGTTCATAAACGCGATCGGACTCAGCTGTGAAAATACAGCCCGATTAAACTTTCTCAAACATCGCCGCATGTGCATTACGCACCGGTGTTTAAAAAAAGAAAAAAAAAAAGCCGATGCAACTTTCTGTCTTCGACATGCCCGCGCAAAGTATTCATCGCTCAGCGCCGCCGGCCAATGAATCAAGCAAAATGCGCGCACGGCCCCGAGACACTTGTTGCTCTCATCGTCGCGGGCGCGTAAAGGTCAGTTAAAAAAAAAAAATACGAAACTACGAAAATAAAAAGAAAGTCTGGGAGGGGAAGGTGGGGCGGAACTTCGTCTCTCTGCACTCTATACTTTGGAATAGTGTACAGGGGGGGATTAGGGGACAGACTACGAAGTGGCGAGTGAAACAATCGGGCCCCGCGTGGGCGCCGTGCAGCGAGCGGTGCTTAATCCAAGATGGCCTCCGACAGAGGAGGCACCGTGGGCCGTTATCGACCGGCGGGATGTGGGTCTGCGCCAGCGCTGCCGTCCACCGGATATTAACCTGCCCGGGCCACGCACAGAGACAACGGGCAGAGCCACAAGCGAGGAGAGGGAGGGGGGCTGACACGGTACAAACGGAGTGGTTACGCAACGTCAACTACGTATTGACTGGTTTTAGCAAGCCGTAATTCCGGGAATGAAGCGGCACATTTCACCCGGTAAACGAACACATAGACCCCGATGTCCTTAATAATAATAATAATAATAATAATAATAATAATAATAATAATAATAATAATAATAATAATAATAATAATAATAATAATAATAATAATAATAATAATAATAATAATATTAATAATAATAATAATACAAAAAAATCACAGGCCTCATTTGAGGCATTGTGTGAACAGGGCAGTACAGATTGTTTAAGGGAACATTAAAGAACTCTAGATGGTTGAAATTTCCGCAGCCTTTCACTATGGCGTCCCTCATAAATATTGCTGTTTCATGTCGCAAAACTGCCGCAATTATATTTTAAAATATTGCATAATCTCTGATAATGACATTCTGTTCTTTTGCTGTCCTTGTTTTGCTCATGTGACGCCGCAACTAAAAAAAAACGCAAAACGTATATCTATACGAAAAAAAAAAAGTGCGGCAGTCAGAAAATTATTAAAGGCGGCGCTTCGGCATGCGATTTATCCAAACAAAAGCAGCAGAACACAGCTTCAGTAGTGAAAAAAAAAGAAAAAAACAAAACGCTGATATATGTTACACATATGCAGACACTTTTGAGTCGAAGGAACTGCAGACAGTCAAAGGCATGTAGCGCTTCGCGTTTCATTCTGGTAGGTATATATCTATAGAAGGGGGCTAGTTACAATCGATACCTTTTCTTTTCTTTTTCAAAGAATGTTACTTTCCGATCATCGCTTTGTCATTTATGCTGCCGCTAAAACAGATCAAGGAAACGCTTCAACGCCACCTGTGTGCGAAAACGAACGTAACGAATTGCCCAATCTCGAGCCGTTCATCATAAGGATCCGTGTCCTTTTGTTATCATTAGTTCCGTGGCGAACAGCCGAGAACGGCGTTGGCGAGGACGCGTGGTGGCTTGCGAGCCGATGACGAAATCTAAGCGTGACTCAATAATAAAAGAAAGAAAAGAGAAAAAAATACCTAATAAGAAACAAAAAAAGTAAGGCGCAAGCGTTACGAAATCCCGCTCCCGAATTGGGAAAGCGCCAGACTAGTGCGCAGGGGGTAATGGAATATTGGGGCGCCTCGTTTTGTCTATTGCGGGAAGGGACGAATCGAAAGCCGTGGATAGGAGAGTGGCGGAAGCTTCCTTCTTGACATTTCGAGCGAACGTGTTCGATCTGTGACTGCGATGAAGACTATATATGCAGGCCCGTTAGTCGGGGGGGGGGGGGGGAGGCAGGGAGTGCCCTAGTCTCTCTCTCTCTACCCGAAATCAGAATGAGGGGATGTGTTTTACCAAGGACAAGTAATAAAAATTGGTGCTCTTCCTGGCCTTCAATAAATGTGCACCCCCCCCCCCCCCCATCACACATCTCGGCCAGATATTCCTGGCTATGGGCCTGGCTATATGCATTCTATATCGCTGCGGGTGCTAACTGAGAAATAGCTGCTTCGCTCCGGAGATGAGCTATGCCGTAGGCATTTTGACAAAATGTCTACCTGGCACTCAACTGCGGGGGGCGCTAGAAGGCGAGTACGAGAAGGTAAAAACAAATCCATGATTCCATTAAGAATAAAAATAAGGTCCGCTTGCGTACATTTGGTGTGTCTGACTACGTGTCAAAAAAAAAAAAACCGTTTACTACTTATTTTTATTCCCATTCCCTTCACCCTCCCTCTTTTTTAAATATTTTATTTCATCACTGTTGAAAGATTTTGGCACCTCAAAGCAGTTCCGTGATTCTGTATACACGTTAAATCTTCCGTTAGCTTAGTGTTGGAACATCGCACGTGTGTACACGTTAAAGTGTAGGTTATCAAGGTGGCCTTGGCTACAAAAAAAAGGCAAATGGCACAAAAAATATAAATGTACCAACAAGCAAGTCAGCTGACAGCAGAAAAGACAAACCTGAGTTGACAGAAAGGCGCCGTGAAATCGGTCTTATAAAGCTTTTTTGCGACCATCGCTTTCTTTTATCATGTTTCCTCTTCAGACAGGCTGTAGTGATGCTGTTGAAGCTGCTGGAAGGAATTAAGTGTGAACTATCTGCCACTTTCTCCTCACTTATTTTGGCGATAACCTATGCGCGATCCGACCTTGCGCAATCCTACGCAATCTTACCGACCTTGCGCAATCCTACGCAGGTTCTTCGCATGCAGGTGCACTGAGGCGGAAGTACTCAAAGCAACGTCCGACAATAATAGAGAAAAGCTGATCATTAACTTTCGTGGTTTCCACTTTGTGAAGCGCATAATGCGGCTATCATTGTGATCGTACTCATGCTGTAGAACGAAAGAAAGAAAAGTATATAAATAAATATATAATAAATAAATAAATATAAAATACACTAATTTGTCATTACTTCATCTCCACGTAGGCGAGGAAAGCACAGATTCCATTAAATGCGCGATTCACAATGAATAAGGGAACGCGTGAGGCGTAAGCAAATACGAAAAGAGGCCCATAACCATATCGTTTATCACAGCTCTACTGGGAAAACTTCGAAGGCGAGCGCTTATTCTCTCCGCGCAAACACGTCGAGCACCAACCCCACAGCAGGGAACATCCACGGCCAGCCACCACCCTTTCATTTCCTCGACCGCCGCCATATCTGCTTCCCTTCAGCGCGCTCCCTCGACAATCCATAACGCTTGCACCACCTGCGAGAGGCCCCGCAGTAGGCCGTGGAGCTGAGCGCGACCTTGAGAGATGCCCGGGGGCCCCTGGCCTCCCTCTTCGAGCGACCCACTTTTTCCTCCTCTCCCACCGGCGTTTCCCTCCCGGTGTTCCCATTTGCTCCCCCATCTGCAGATCTGCCGCCGCGTCGGGTTGATCGCACGGTTTTTCCACCTCCCCCGGGGCCACCTGCGAGCGCGCACGCGCCCTATCGCCTCGCTGCAAACTCTCCTTTTCCCGCGCTCCTTTTATGGGCCTCCCGAGGAACAAACGCTGAACGACGATCCAGCGCGGCTTCTCCGCGTTGCGGATAACAGCCACGCGTTGATGGGAGCTGATGTGGTTAGAAGAAGATGACGCCTAATTTCTGCAGCCCGGTTGGGGAGCACGGCGCAGCGCCTAGAGAACTGAAAAACACTACTTTAATCACATTCGTGCTCCTCCCTCCCTCACACGTCTCGCATTCTCCTTTAGGGCATAGGCTTACGCTGCCGCAGGAGTCGCAGCTGTGTTCTAGTTGCGTGATGATTTATCCCAGAAAGTGTGGCTGCTTGAAAGGCGAGCGTATACTTGCAAGGCTGGGCAAGAAGTAGTGAACACACACACACACACACACACACACACACACACACACACACACACACACACACACACACACGCGCGCGCGCGCGCGCGCGCGTACATTTTGTCATCCACGTCTTCGACATGCAAATGCTTCGTTATCCCTGTCACATCGTTGTAAAGGTCACGTGCCCTAACGCTCATACTATAGCCGGGACAAAAAGGACACTTCGTTACACCAGTAATTTTCTTTTGGAGGCATTTAAATGTACACTACAGCCGCAAACGTCAGGCAAGAGTTCGATCTGAATGGAACGGGGGTGATGGAAGGGGTTAAAATACTTTCTGAAGGTTTAGGGTCAGTGTGGCAGCTTGGGCTAGTTGGTATGCCATGACGATTATGCATGATGGAAGTCGTCTATCGCCGCTTCTCAGGAAAAGCTGTTCAGTTCCGGTAGATGCACTCGTGATTTAGGTGTGGCTGTTGCGTGACTGGCAGGGCATAACGTGCACCGTGAATTGAGCAGCGGGAAGGAGTGATCACTGTGTGTAACGGTATGTCATGCAGCGTTTGGTTCCGGTAGGTTGATCATCGAACGAAACACATTGACAAAATGGCGCACGTGTAAAGCGGGATGGGTGAATCGAGTTTATATGTACTATCAGTACCTGCTCTATTTTTTTTTTCTCACGCTGACGTGTCTATACTCACGAAATGTGGCGGGCCGAACACAAGATTTTAAGGTAGATTAAAAAAACGTCAACTTCGCAGCACTTTTTTTCTGTGTTTTTTGCGCACTATCTCCCAAACAGAGAGAGAATTAAGAGAAAACAGGTGTATACATAAATATTCGCTCAGTTTGCTACGCGGGTATACTCAAGCACTGTGGTTGTTCTAAAACATCAGTATCACGAAATGCTTCAGTTGTAGTAGAAATACCGATTTTCGTGCCATTAAGTGTCAGAAAACAAGCGTGATTACGCGCTCTAGGCAAAACTACCTCTCTATTGGAGCAATTTAAGTGAAGACTGTTCTGAACCGTGCCAGTCATTTTTTTCTGCTCTGTCATAAGCTAAACTTAAAGCGCATCTTCGTTGACTGAAAAAAAAAAATATATTCTTGTCGTCAACAGAAATAATATTGCTAGCTGAATAATCAATGCTTATCAGTGTCATTTATACATATATAAAATAAATTATTATATTAAAAAATAAAGCGGCGCCTATACGCTCCGTTAGGGAGCGTTCTGTTAAATTGGCTCAGACGAAGATAGGCGAAGCATGTTATACAGCAAAACCGAACTTCCGCAACAATCACAACTGCCGCTGACATCTTCTACTCGGCTTAGCGAGGGACCCAGATAGCAGACTCGGAACTCGCCACACCGATAGTTACTTATGAAGCCGAGGAGAAGACGAATCATATAGCGCGTACCAATACTTCGTGCATTGGTGCACACTACATATGCTTTCTGCTCGATTATATGGCTAGTGCTCAAATTTCGAGCAGTTGCGCATTTGCCGCGCATTTGTTGCACTTTGTCCGTTAGTGATATAAGGTTGAATGATGTTGTGGAAAACAAAACGTTTGTTGAAGAAGAAGAAGAAGAAGAAGAAGAAGAAGAAGAAGAAGAAGAAGAAGAAGAAGAAGAAGAAGAAGAAGAAGAAGAAGAAGAAGAAGAAGAAGAAGAAGAAGAATACCATTTGATTACACATAGTTAAAATGATCACAGAAAAACTGCACTACACTTTCTTGGCCAATCCCCCTGAGTGGGTATGAGCCATCATCCCAGGGCAGCAAACAAACAAACAAGAAGAAGAAACTGCAGCAGATGTTTTCCAGCAAGAGAGCCGACATTTCCGGCGAGTAAGCACAAGGGAAAATTCGCACAGACAATGATGTGTTCCACGAATTTCGCGCGATGAATTTCGAAAATTTTAATGCCGGGCATGTCACACACACATTTCTCTTCGGCTTTACATTATTTAATTATTTATTTAATAATATTTATTAATTATTACACGTATGTGTTCGGTGTAACATGCAAGTATACAGTTGCGTGGTTCATATTACAGCACAGCAGTTGGTTAAAAAATACAACGCAGAATCTACTAATTGTGATGTCTACAAACATCAACAACACAAAATAAGAAATATTACAGCATTAAAACTAAGCTACAAATGCAAAAAGAAGGTTTATTCGATTTCTTAGATAAATGCGCTTTTTAAACGTAAACGTGCCGCCATAAAATCTGGAATTCCACCGACCTTGCAAAAAATAAAAATCCTTTAGTTGCCTTCATCATATAAAAGGGAGAGAAATAGAAACAATGACTCAAAATATCTACTGCTATCTCCTCCATAACTGAACACAACTGGTTCTAATTATGAGCCCCCTAAGCGAGCTCACAGGCTTCCTCAGTTATCGTTCTTACGGTGTCGTCTCTGCATGTCTTGTCGTCAACGTAGACGCTGGCCTAAATAAATTAGGGGAGTGAAATTCTGAGGTTCTCGAGCCATATAAAACCACAGTGAGATTTTGAGGCACTTCGCAAGGAACTCAACAAATTAGATGATCAACCTCTGTCGGAGCAGGGAATTCTGCAGTATCGACAGGATGCGACTTCACAGAAGAGGGCCCTGAAAGCGCTACTACACTTTTTGCGATCGACCGGCCTTACTGAACGGTTGTAGCTAGGACGCCCTTCCTGTGTGTGTTTTCGTTTTTTTATGAGTGCGCGTGCGTTTTTTTTTCTCTATCTACCCCGTCTTTCTTGCCCCTACTTCCCCGCCCCCAGCGCTGGTATAGCAAATCAGATGCCAATATCTGGTTAACCTCCCGGCCTTTCCTTTCTCACTCTCTCTCTATCTCTCTTTGAGGCGCGTTTTTGAGTGGGGATTAATTTGGGGGGCTCCAGAATCCAGATGAATGTCGATCGCCTGGGGTTTTTTATTGTGTATATCTTTAACGTGTACAGCCTACCGCTTGCCAACTCAGAACACCAGATGGCAATATGTACACGGGCATTGTTGCGTTTCGCTGTCATCGGAATGCGGCCTGCCTAGACGCTGCTGCCGCCAGTGTCTGTAATATATAAAACCACTCTTGTGTATTAATTTTAGTGAGTAACTATTGGTGTCGCGAGTTCCAAATCTGTCATCCGGGTATCTTGTTTTGCCGAGTAAACGTCACCAGCAGCTACGATTGCTGCGGAAGTTCGGCTTGACCGTAACTGCGATTCGTATTAGGCAGCTTTATTTGTTTATTTTTTTTGAGCCCATGGAAAATCATTCGAATGTCAACACACTGTTCCTCTCATTGGAAAATTCGGCTTAACCGTGCCACTTTTATTGTCGCAGTGTTTCAGTTATGTTGCTAAGCAGCAGGTCGTATGCAACCGTCAGCTCCAGCGATCACCCACTCCATCGTCGGTGCGGTTTGCAGAAACGCTGGTCGGTCCTGCGACCTTGCATAATTGCATAAGTAGCGCGCGTTAAAGGATCCCCGCGAACATTGGAACTTGATGCGTAGTACATTCCCTCATGCAGTGCTCTACAATACGGCTTTATGTGATTTTATACCACCGCATAATGCTCCCCGGGGATGTCATTAAACTATGCGGGTTATCAAAACGAGTGGACCAAATTGGCTCTTTCATGGTTGTCAGTCAGACTTGTACAGCCGATATACGAAGTGGAATACGAAGTTAGCGAACTCTCGCGCAACCCGAGTTTCAGGGTGTACGCTCGCCCCACATCGACAGCGGCACGTATACGCGAATCTGATTCAATTACCTCCGATATGCCTTCGGCCGCATAGTTCTCGCGAGCTTACACGAGTTCAAGGTGTGTTTACATGTTTGAGGTAGCGTTGAAATGCGAAGACGAATTTACAAAAAGCACAGCGCGAACGCCGTCTCGCAGCTGAAATACTTATACTGAAAAATAGCAATAATGAAAACAAAGCAGGTGAATAGAAATTAATACGCCATAAAATTTAGTCGACCAATTTCGCGGAGCTATTCTTAAGAAATTAAAGAATTGGGTGACATTTCCAATAGTCTTAGTCTTAGTCTTTGTTTCAGACATGCATACAAAAAATACACGGCTGAGGAGGAGGGAAAAAGCCACACAGTGGCGGGTTGACGTTGCTTCCTCCCCCTTCCCACACGTATACATTAGAACTGCGGTATGCACGAAAACAGAAATAGCATAGGCAAAGTAATAAAAACGCCGACCAAGGCGACAAGACGTGTACGCCACTATGTTTGTCCCCGACCAGACGGGATTCCATCGGACTCTTGACTATAGCACAGGCTAATGTGTAGCATAATGTAAGAAGTCAAAAACAGAAAAACTCGGTGCACAATAAAGTGGGCAGTATACTACAAAAAAAAAAAAAAACATATCTCCAGATATATTCAAATGAGTTTGCGTGCACAAAATACAACGCAAGTGGTGGGGAAATACCCACACGAACAAAATATGTTTCTGAGAGAGTTAAAGGAAAGTTCGCGTATCGAGGTGTGAGAAAAGCCAAACTTATTAAGCAAAGAAGGCAATGTATAGCGTAGTGTTTGAAAGCCGTAGTTTGTCCATGGGTGAGGCACAGACCAACACTATACAATAATATAGACAATACCACTATAATACTAGACAATAATATAGAAATTACTGCTAAAGACGGATAGCCCTCGCAACACCTTCTAGAGTTGCGTGTGTAAGGTAAAAAGGCCAGTCGACATGTGCTATCGCGCGAAAGTTTTTGGACCGTGCATGACAACTCAAGGTTCAGGTAACTGCATGGTGGGAAAAATGGGTCGGGAAAGACACTCCCCCCTCCCCCTCCTACTTTTCCGGTCGTAGGACAGCCGACCCTATATAGATGCCTCCTCCAGGTGTTCTTTAGCGTGACAGCGCGGAAGCACGACAAAAGAAAGAGGGAACCACGACAGGGGCTAACTGTTAACTGAGCATTATTGTGAAAAGATGCATATACAGAAAGCGTTTACAGTGCTAAAGAAAAAAAAAGACTAAACAAGCACGTATTTAATCGGAACATCCAAAATCGGAAAATGCTATTACACGTTAAATATCGTGCTGTCCCGGCTTGCGTGCGCACCGCCACCCTTTAATTCCGCTTAAATGTCACCACTGTCTAGCCAACGAGACCACGGCACCCACTCTTCTGTAGTACACAAACAGCATTCAAAGGAGCCGTATATAGTACGTACAAGAGTTTCAATTTCCGGCTGGTGAGCCCATAGATAAAAGACCTCCTGTTCCCTTCGCGGCCAAGGGTTTTGCGCAGCAGGGCTTTCCAGCCTCTGCAGACCTTACTCGAACTTCGCAGAGAACATCGACCCCTCCGTCCGAGTCTTGACTCACATGGCCCGTAGACCCGTAGGGGAGATGTCGGGAAGGATAGGCCTACAGTGAGTGCGGCCAGTCAGTAGGGAAAATCTTGTACGAATGAAAAAGCATCCTCAATTCCGTCCCACCTCTCTGTATAATTACGCAACGAAAGAAGCAGCGTTGCTTAAAGGTCTTCGCCGCAACAACTTTACTCTTTCAAGCGTACTATTTCTTTTTTGAGGCGAGAAGCTATACAAAAGCTTTCGGCTATTGACTTAGACTGAAGAGCACCGTCACTATAGTTTCTGCACAATTTTTATCGTCATTATTGCACGTCACTTGCGCTCTGCCTCCTAATTTAAAATAAAGCTGCTGATTCAGTCACGCCATTAGCAGCGGAAGGCGATTCTGAATTACGAGCTCGACGGCCCTCAATTACGGCTCGCAACGCCTCTACAATTTATACTACGTTATAGCATTTTGGGGTCGCTATCTCTACGATGCCGCCTCTTTTCGTTTCTTTGTTTGTTTCCTCTACGAGCGCAATTTTCGCCACAAAAGCGACGACTCCCCCCCCCCCCCTTTTTTTTTTTTCTGCGCTCGATCAGCAAACGTATACCTTATAGCGCTACGGAGAAAAAAAGAAAACCGGCTGGCGAGGTTTCCTTCGCTTATGCACTCACACCGGCACTGTATACATGTGGCGTGGGAAACGGGGGCAGGGAAGCGAGGGGGTGTGGTTCTGTCCATCGACTTCCTTAGAGGCCGGCACGGCCGAGTCTCAGACTGGACACTGCGTCCGTCACCGTCCTTGCTACGACCGAGCACTTCCAGTTACCATGACGACTCCACCATCTGGAGGAGGATGCGGTAATTGGTACAGCGAACAAGAAGAAAATAATGATGATGATTAGAAGATGAGTGGGAGGATAAATAATGGCCATGTGCTGACGTTACGGTACACACCAGAAGAAGAGGACGACGCGGTGATTAGTTCTAACATTTCTCTTCAGCGAGCGTCTCAGCCCGACTCGTCACAATGGTACACAAATCGGCACAGCTATAGACAGCATTGTGGTTCACTAATTCGTCGGCAGCCGCAAAGCGCGAAGGGTGGGCGCCGCTTTCAGTTTCAAAAACGCACCGCTTCTCGATAGAGTCTGAGACAAAGACGCATGACGGCGTCATTATAGTTTCAGCCGTTCACGTTGTGCCGCAGTGTTTTAGTCTTTCGGTTTGAAGTGACAGTCGAGTGGCATTGTGTTCGCCGACTCCCGTCTTCCTTCATTTTCGTGGAACGTAAAAGTAGCAACGTACGTGAAAGACAAGGCCCGAGTGCGCGCCGCACAAGGAAACCTTATTTCAGAGCCCGCCGCGACCTCAGCCGACCAAATGATCTTTGCTGACAGCCACGCGCACCCCGAACGGTATAGAGCAACGCCCGAAAAGAACTCAATTTCGAGAGAACCAGCGCGCGCCTTTCTGTGCGAATAACCGCTGTGCGACTAGCGGTTATTTCGGAGGTTTACATACGGGCGCGCTGCAACGGGCACGCACCCGATCAGTGAACCCTTCTCTTTGTAACGCTAATAACCGCAAGAGCGAGCGAGCGCTCTGGACTCTTCCTTAAAATGGTAATGTACTCTTCCACCGTGCGACGTACGCGAAGACCACACAACGGCTCCGAAGCAACTGGAGGAGGTCATCACTTGCAGGGCGGTTGAGTGATTTGGCGACCTGCTCGAGCTGCAGGAAGGAAAGGAGTTCGCGGACCTCGAACAAGCGCATTGCGAATTGTGTGCAGCACCATGGAAGCCAGGCGGTGTGGTTGAAAGGTCGTTGGTCTGACCTGCGCGACAGGACACGACCCCCTGCAGCTCGAACATTTGGGCTAGAATTGCGCACCTATGCGAAGGCCGTCTATAGCTTTCCTTCAGCCACGTATTGTGGACTGGAAAATTTGGCTTGCAGAAGGTCATTACCTGAAGGTCACGCGTTTAACTTCGAAAAGAAATGTTTCTGCGACCAACTTGGTGATATGCGTATAAAATATTAGCGGCAGCCGTAGTAATGTGACATTTCGGCCTTTGCGTGTGAGAGTGTGTCTTGCAGGATGGGGTACGGGACATAGGTTGCCGCCTTTGAACCTTCTTGCCAAGCGAAATGCTGCCAGACCAAAAGTGGGTTCGTATTGAAAACCGAATTTCGCGATACAGGATTATGCCTGCGGCGACGATAACTCAGCTGAAGAGTAATAACACCATCAAACCCTATCTTTCGCGCTAATAAACCAGGCAAAGCTAACTAAATGCCATCTTGGCAGAACGCACGACTGATCTTCAAGTAATGACCGTTGCATTCATTGTGTCAACATCTGTTCGCCACAGTGCGGTGTACCAGAAGAATTACTGTAATTCACTGCAACCCTTTGTGCGTCTTGCTTCGCAGCAAGAACTTGCTTTCCGAGCTTGGTCGGCGACGCTTCCTGAACGGCTTTGCCGCGCTTGACTACGGGCCGCAGTCTTGAATGACTGGTGATATCCTCAAAATCTATAAAAGAACAACCACCAAAACTTGCCCATAGAATTGCTCGCTTAAGAGCTCTTCGAGACACAAAACGAACTTTCGCTGGGTCAGATGAGTTGGTACAGCATCCGAACGGTGACTCGCTCATCTGCATAAGATCCTGAAGTTCATTACATCATCGCGGTGTACAGCATATGACAAAAAGTGCGGAAAATGGCGCTCTTAGTCACGGAGCATTTCGCTCGTAAGAGTTGTTTACCATCAGATTTGTTGCATCATTGCGTTTGTATGTTCAAGTGCCTCGAATACAGTACATTACATGCGGCGCTCAGTATATATATATATATATATATGAGATCTAACAGACAATATTTCCATGAAATGTATAGGGGAAGTTATTAGACCAATTGTAATGTAAATGGAAAGAAAGAAAAATGAGTGAAAAGATAACTTTCCGTGAGCAGGAACCGAACCTGCGACCTTCGAACAACGCGTTCGACGCTGTACCACTGAGCAACAGCCGTGGTTGCTATATATATATATATATATATATATATATATATATATATATATATATATATATCTGCGCATATATGCTGCTCGGAACTGCACTGGCACACAGATTGTGTGTGAGCTGCACATAAGTACACCATGGTCGCTCGGCCCGTCGACGACGACGCTGGAGCGCGACGACAATGGTCCGGTCTCAAATCGAGGCATCGGCGGCGAAAGCTGCGGGAAAGTGAGCCGGCGCGGGATGGCGATTTCGCACGGCTGCGCGGGGCCATTCGAAGAAGTGGCGCTCTTGCGTGTTTGGTTGCGCGCTCTGCGCTGCCGCCGCTTATGTGTTTAAGCCTTTCCTCCTCCTCACACTTCTCCTTCTTCTGCGCCATTCAATCTGTGCGACGACTCATTTCCCGCCCACTGCTATGCTCAACCCCCTCCCGCCCCTGATTGCCGTAGCTCGAAGAGCAGCATCCTGTTTCACTTTCAAGAGAAGATCGGCGCTTCGTTCCTGCGGCGTCGTTTTCTCATCCTGCTGCCGAGTCGCTCCGGCTATCTTCCTCTCGGGCGGTGTACACTCCCTTGTACGGTCGACGAATTTTTCATTCGTCAAAGGAGAACGCGGAATAAGCTGAATCGATCACCTACTTGAAAAAAATGGTGACGACCCTCTCAGTCTATCTGCTTTCCAGCGGCCTACAATTCAACTCTTCTTTTATTTCGGTAGCTATATTATTCCACTACAAACGTGCGAATGGTCGGTCCATCGTATACACCGCAATCTGCGAAGCTGCGCAGTGCCTTGGAGAAACCAGCAAGACGTGTACGTACACGTCTGCAAATAAGGCGAGAGAACCATGTCCACGAGTTAGCTCTTGTGCAGAAGCCTCACGTCCGCAACGATTGAGCATGAAAACCCTGCTGTTTCGAGACAGCGTCCACTTGCATAATGGTTGCAGTGCATCTAACGGGCTAGTTGTGCCCACACGTTGACGCGATTTTTTTTTTTTTTTTTTTTTGCTTCTGGGAAGCGTGCCTGGAATACAACCTACGTGTACGGAACAGGGGTCGGGTATTGCGTGCACGGGCAGCTCCAGTCAGGGAGCGTTCAACTGCTCAATGGCCAAACGCATCGGCGAGCGCCAGGGTCAAGAGGCTGAGCCTTTCTTTGGTCATTCCAGACACGTAAGGTGCGGAACGTCCGGTTGGATCCCGCACGCGTGAAGGAACGAATTAGTAACCGCGTAATAAGAATAAATATAAATATCTGGAATATTTGATTTTCTGTATGCGTGGGAGAATAAAAAACAATGTCATAGGCGTTCGCAGTGGTGGTAGGAGTTCCCGACTTACTAGACTGTATCACCGAGTTTAAAACTAAGAAGAAAAAAAATTCCACTACGTTACAAGATTCTATGAGAAAGAAAGAAAGAAAGAAAGAAAGAAAGAAAGAAAGAAAGAAAGAAAGAAAGAAAGAAAGAAAGAAAGAAAGAAGAAAGAAGAAATCCAATGGAGGCGGAAATGCTATAGGCCCGTGTGCTCAGATTTGGGTGCACGTTAAAGAACCCCAGGTGGTTGAAATTTCCGGAGCCCTCCACTACGGCGTCTCTCATAATCACATGGTGGTTTTGGGACGTTCAACCCCCGTATCAATCAATCAAGGAAGAAAAAAAGAAAGGAAGGAAGAAAGAAAATAAATTTTATTTTTACACATATGTAAAAATTATTACAATTACTCTTTTACAGTGACTTGTCGTTATATACCGTGCATTAATAGACAACTGCATTGCTATAGCACAAC
>NW_023609473.1:0-19798 GCF_013339725.1 Rhipicephalus microplus | reverse complement strand
AAGGCCCCAGGTTCGATCCCTGGCAGGCACAAGAGCATTTCTTTTTTTACAGTTTCAATATACTTCATTGAACAAAGACTCATTCGTGAGAGCTCTGCACAGCTGTGCTTGTGGTGTAGTGTTTATCACATCCGCTTCACACCCGGAAGGCCCAGGGTTCAATCCCTGGCAGGTACAAGAGCATTTCTTTTTTTACAGTTTCAATATACGTCATTGAACAAAGACTCATTCGTCAGAGCGCTGCACAGCTGTGCTTGTGGTGTAGTGGTTATCACATCCGCCTAACACGCGGAAGGCCCCAGGTTCGATCCGTGGCAGGCACAAGAGTACTTCTTTTTTACAGTTTCAATATACTTCAATGAACAAAGACTCAATTGTGAGAGCTCTGCACAGCTGTGCTTGTGGTGTAGTGGTTATCACATCCACCTAACACGCGGAAGGCCCCAGGTTCGATCCCTGGCAGGCACAAGAGCATTTCTTTTTTTAGTTTCAATATACGTCATTGAACAAAGACTAATTCATGAGAGCTCTGCACAGCGGTGCTTGTGGTGTAGTGGTTATCACATCCACTTAATACGCGAAAGGCCCCAGGTTCGATCTCTGGCAGGCACAAGAGCACTTCCTTTTTACAGTTTCAATATACGTCATTGAACAAAGGTTCATTCGTGAGAGCTCTGCACAGCTGTGCTTGTGGTGTAGCGGTTATCACATCCGCCTAACACGCGGAAGGCCCCAGGTTCGATCCCTGGCAGGCACAAGAGCACTTCTTTTTTTACAGTTTCAATATACGTCATTGAACAAAGACTCTATCGTGAGAGCTCTGCACAGCTGTGCTTGTGGTGTAGTGGTTATCACATCCACTTAATATGCGAAAGGCCCCAGGTTCGATCTCTGGCAGGTACAAGAGCACTTCCTTTTTACAGTTTCAATATACGTTATTGAACAAAGGTTCATTCGTGAGAGCTCTGCACAGCTGTGCTTGTGGTGTAGCGGTTATCACATCCGCCTAACACGCGGAAGGCCCCAGGTTCGATCCCTGGCAGGCACAAGAGCACTTCTTTTTTTACAGTTTCAATATACGTCATTGAACAAAGACTCAATCGTGAGAGCTCTGCACAGCTGTGCTTGTGGTGTAGTGGTTATCACATCCGCTTCACACGCGGAAGGCCCCAGGTTCAATCCCTGGCAGGCACAAGAGCATTTCTTTTTTAATTTCAATATACGTCATTGAACAAAGACTCATTCATGAGAGCTCTGCACAGCTGTGCTTGTGGTGTAGTGGTTATCACATCCGCCTTACACGCGGAAGGCCCCAGGTTCGATCCCTGGCAGGCACAAGAGCACTTCTCTTTTACAGTTTCAATATACGTCATTGCACAAAGGCTCATTCGTGAGACCTCTGCACAGCTGTGCTTGTGGTGTAGCGGTTATCACATTCGCCTAACACGCAGAAGGCACAGGTTCGATCTCTGGCAGGCACAAGAGCACTTCTTTTTTTACAGTTTCAATATACGTCATTGAACAAAGACTCAATCGTGAGAGCTCTGCACAGCTGTGCTTGTGGTGTAGCGGTTATCACATCCGCCTAACACGCGGAAGGTCCCAGGTTTGATCCATGGCAGACACAAGCACACTTCTTTTTTACAGGTTCAATATACGTCATTGAACAAAGACTCATTCATGAGAGCTCTGCACTCCTGTGCTTGTGGTGTAGTGGTTATCACATCCGCCTAACACGCGGAAGGCCCCAGGTTCGATCCCTGGCAGGCACAAGAGCGTTTCTTTTATAATTTCAATATACGTCATTGAACAAAGACTCATTCATGAGAGCTCTGCACAGCTGTGCTTGTGGTGTAGTGGTTATCACATCCGCCTTACACGCGGAAGGCCCCAGGTTCGATCCCTGGCATGCACAAGAGCACTTCTTTTTTACAGTTTCAATATACGTCATTGAACAAAGGCTCATTCGTGAGACCTCTGCACTGCTGTGCTTGTGGTGTAGCGGTTGTCACATCCGCCTAACACACGGAAGGTCCCAGGTTCGATCCCTGGCAGGCACAAGAGCACTTCTTTTTTTACAGTTTCAATATACTTCATTGAACAAAGACTCCTTCGTGTCACTTTGCGCAGCTGTGCTTGTGGTGTAGCGGTTATCACATCCGCCTGTAAAGAGGTTTATTGGGTGAACCAAACGGGCAGGTCGGAGATTCGAGATAGCGACAGGACGAGGAAGATGGAGGAGCTCGAGCGCCGATCTCGTGGTGCCTTACTCTGCGATGATGCTTGCTGTTTCCTTTTGTTATCATCATTCCTTCATTATAATTGCCCCCGTCGAGAAAGATCAAGCCATCCTGGCGATCTAACAAGTAGGAACGAGCGGGTCGAAGTACGGCTTCAAGCGGTCCACGTGAACAATATCGTGTCCACGCCGACGATGGTCACCGGGTGGCGTAAGCGGTTCGATGGCGTAATTGACGGGCGATGTGCGCTCTACCACGCGGTATGGGCCATGGTAATTTGAAAGTAGCTTGGTAGACAAACCAGGTGCACAGGGTGGTACATACAGCCATACAAGGGTTCCAGGGGTGAACTTGGCGGCAGGAGGGTGGTCGTCATCGCGGGCCTTTTTCTGGCGTTGCTGGTCAGCCGTAGTAAACTGCTTCGCTGTTGGCGGCATTCTTCGGCGTGACGGGCGGCTTCAGACACGGTCGTGCACTCAGATACATCTGGTGCGTATGGCAGCAAAGTGTCAATTGTGTGCAATGGTTGACGTCCGTATAGAAGGTAGAATAGAGAAAAGCCGGTGGTGACTTGTGTAGCGGTGTTGTACGCGTAGGTCGCAAACGGAAGAACCAGGTCCCAGTTCGTTTGGTCAGATGCCACATGCGTCGCGAGCATGTCACCCAGGGTCCGATTAAACCGCTCTGTCAGGCCATTCGTCTGAGGGTGGTAAGCAGTGCTCATCCGGTGTACAATATGGCACTGACGGAGAAGTGCTTGGATTACGTCGGATAGAAATACACGGCCCCGGTCACTGAGGAGCTCGCGAGGAGGGCCGTGACGCAACACAAACCGATGGAGGATGAAAGATGCGACGTCCTGAGCGGTCGCCGTAGGAAGAGCAGCGGTTTCGGCGTACCGTATCAGGTGATCTACAGCAACGATAGCCCACCGGTTACCTGCTGTGGTCAATGGCAGTGGTCCATAAAGGTCGATTCCGACGCGATCGAATGGGTGGTCAGGGCACGCAAGCGGCTGTAGTGGAGCTGCTCCTGCATTCGGTGGCTGTTTTCGTCGCTGACACTCGTGGCAGCCGCGAATAAACTGTCGAACAAAAGTAAACATCCCACGCCAGTAGTACCGCTTCCTTAAACGCTCGTAGGTCTTGAAGACACCGGCGTGAGCGCATTGCGGGTCGGAGTGAAATGATGCACAGATTGTAGAGCGCAGCTTTCGGGGAATAACGAGCAGCCACTTCCTGCCGTCTGGTGAGTAATTGCGCCGGTACAAGAGGCCACCTCGAATGGTGAAGTGCGAAGCCTGGCGTCGCATTGCTCGAGTGATGGGAAGTGTCGGTACCCCAGATAAGGCGTCCAGAAGCGAAGTTATCCATGGATCGTCGCGCTGTGCAGAGGTCATTGTGTCGATGTCAAGAGCGGACAGCGCGTGTTCCATAGAAGATATAGAGGCAGCCTCAGTCGACAGTGGTGATCGCGAGAGCGCATCAGCATCAGCATGTTGGCGGCCGGAACGGTACACGACGCGGATGTCATACTCTTGAAGTCGCAGAGCCCAACGAGCAAGGCGACCTGATGGATCCTTCAACGACGACAACCAACATAAGGCATGATGGTCTGTAACTACAACAAAGGTGCGGCCATATAAGTATGGGCGAAATTTCACAATTGCCCAAAGTATGGCTAAGCACTCTTTTTCGGTAACACTGTAGTTTACCTCAGCCTTGTTGAGCGTTCTGCTGGCGTAGGCGACGACATACTCAGGGGATCCAGGCTTGCGTTGAGCGAGAACTGCACCGAGACCGACACCGCTGGCGTCTGTATGGATTTCAGTTGCAGCCGTGGGATCATAGTGGCGCAATATAGGCGGTGATGTCAGGAGACGGCGAAGAGTGGTAAATGCGTGATCACATTCGCAAGACCATGATGAGATTTCGTTGGCACTGCTTAAAAGTTGGGTCAAAGGGGCAATTATGGAGGCAAAGTTGCGCACAAACCGACGAAAGTAGGAGCACAATCCTACGAAGCTGCGTAACTGTTTTACAGTCGTTGGTTTGGGGAATCCAGCAACAGCGCGTAGTTTAGCCGGGTCGGGAAGAACACCATCCTTTGATACGACGTGACCGAGAATGGTGAGCGTCCGAGCAGCGAAGTGGCATTTCTTTAGATTCAGTTGGAGCTGCGCATTCTTCAGACACGTGAGGACATGTTTCAGGCGTACAAGGTGTGTTGCGAAATCGGGTGCAAAGACGACGATATCGTCGAGGTAGCAGAGGCATATGTTCCATTTCAAACCCCGCAGAACCGAGTCCATCATGCGCTCGAATGTGGCCGGCGCATTGCAGAGGCCGAAGGGCATGACATTGAACTCATATAGCCCGTCCGGTGTCACGAATGCTGTTTTTGGAGAATCACGATCTGCTAAGAGCACCTGCCAATACCCCGAACGCAAATCTAACGACGAAAAAAACTCGGCACCTTGTAAGCAAACAAGGGCGTCATCAATCCTGGGCAAAGGGTATACGTCTTTGCGAGTGATCTTATTTAAGCGCCTGTAATCAACGCAGAAGCGAATTGCACCATCCTTCTTCTTAACAAGAACGACAGGTGACGCCCATGGACTTTGGGAAGGTCGGATAACGTCGCGCTTGAGCATATCGTCAACGTGTTCGGTGATAACCTGACGTTCTGTGGCGGAAACACGGTATGGTCGCTGTCGTACTGGCGCGTTGGAACCTGTGTCGATGCGGTGGAAAAAACTGGGAGTTCGGCCAAGGGTAGGTTGAGCAACGTCAAAGTATTCACGAAACTGTTAGAGCAGCTGAAGGAGCTCAGAGCGTTCAGATGGCGATAGTCCGTCGGCAATCGATGAATCGAAAAGCTCGCAAGGTGGTATATTGGAAGGGTTGAGGGCACTTATGGCGTCGTAGTCACCGGAACAATCTGGCGGCATGGTAAAAATTTGTTTTTTATCAATGAAATGCACGTGTCCAAGAGATTCACCTTGAAACAGTTCAACGGGATACGGAAGGGGATTGATGAGGCAAAGAGCACTGTTTCCTTCAGAAATAGAGAGGGTTGAATAAGGCAGAAGAAGTGATCTTCGACTAAGGAAGAGGCTTGATGGCTCAAAGAATGCAGCTTCGTTCCTAATGCTGTCACAGAACACGGGGAGCAACACAGCTGCTGTCGGAGGAATTTCAGTGCCTTCTTTGACGACGAGTTTGTGTACGGCGGGCTGAATGCGGCTGGTTGGTTGGTCGTAAAACGGGAAAAGTTCAAGCTCCGATCTTGCACAATCAATAACGGCATGGTTACGCGATAAAAAATCCCATCCAAGTATGATGTCGTGTGAGCATGACGACACGACAATAAACTCAACAGTGTAGTGGTCATTCGCGATCATCAGTCGGACAGTACAGGCGGCTACAGGCTGAACCGGGTCCCCATTCGCTGTTTGCAAGGACATCATGTTAAGAGGCGTCGTCACTTTACGGAGCTTGTGGCAAAGTTTAGCGTCTATCACGGAAACGGCAGCACCAGTATCCACTAGAGCATATGCTCGAGTACCTTCTACAAAAACTTCGACAATATTCGACGGCAATGTCCGAGGACTTGAGCATTTCGACAGCGCAGTTCTTGCCTCCTGAACTGCGGCGGTTAGTTTCCCTCGTGTTCAGGAGCTGGCCGACGACGCATGGGTGACAAGGAGCGACGACGGGGTGAAGGTGAGCGACCAGACATAGTACGCAGACATTCCCGTGAAGACGAGCTTGACTGAGGGTCAGAATTTTCCAGACGGGATGGAGAAAGGTCCATGAAGCTGTTCTGTGTCCGGGCGTCTGTGTATCCCGGCACGCGACGACGGCAGTAACGGGCGATATGGCCAGGGCCGCCGCACGCAAAACAGATGGGCCGGTTATCGCGCGTTCTCTAAGTATTGGCGACGAGGGGACCAGTCCATGCGGCAGACGGGTGTGTCGAGGCTGTGGTGGCAATGGGAGGAACCCAGGCGGTGGACGGCTGAGTCGGGGCTGAGGTATACGGCAGTCCATGGAACGACGGGGGGTGGTGTCGCTGCTGCCGCTTTAGTGCCTCAGCGTAAGTAAGAGGCGCGGTGACGGTGGGCTGCTGCAAGGGCACCGGCATAGCCTCGGAAATCTGCTCCTGGACCACATGTCGGAGCATGTGAGCCAATGGTGGTGGGTGTCGCAGTGGCTGTTGGTGCGAGAGCTCCTGGCGTTGAGCAAAAGGCAGCAGAGAAAGCTGCCGAGCCACTTCCTCTCGCACGAAGTCTTTCATTTGTGCGAGAAGGTTTGCCTGGTCAGCCATAGCATCCAGTGCGGTCACTGGTTGGATTGTCTGGAATAAGCGTCGCGTCTGAGCTCGTTGCCTCCGCAATTCATCATAGCTTTGGCACAAAGTCACTACTTCTGCCACAGTGCTTGGAGACTTCGCGAGAAGCATCTGGAAAACGTCATCGTCGACGCCCTTCATAATGTGCTGTATCTTCGCACTCTCGCTCATGGAAGCATCGACGCGCCGGCAGAGATCAATAATATCTTCTATATATGATGTGAAAGTTTCAACTCGCTCCTGTGCCCGTGTGCGCAGACGTTGTTCGGCGCGTAGCTTCCGTAAGGCAGGAAAACCAAAAACGGCACGTATTGCCTCCTTGAAGGCGGACCAATTCGCGGACTCGGTTTCGTGGTTCGTATACCACAGCTTGGCCACGTCGGTGAGATAAAAACTGACAGTGCCTAGCTTAGCAGCGTCATCCCACCTGTTGGGTCCACTGACTTTCTCGTATGACGACAGCCAGTCCTCGACGTCCTGGTCTTCGGTGCCGGCAAAGATCGGGGGGTCTCGCTGATGAACCGGGCCGGGGCAAGTAGTGGCCGCGAGAGGTATTGTTTGTTGGGTACGTCAACTTGCATGGTCGACTGCAGGGTGCGAGATCGGAGTTCCAGGTTGTAGGCGATGTGGTTACCCAGCACGATCCACAAAATGTAAAGAGGTTTATTGGGCGAACCAAACGGGCAGGTCGGAGATTGGAGATAGCGACAGGACGAGGAAAATGGAGGAGCTCGAGCGCCGATCTCGTGGTGCCTTACTCTGCGATGATGCTTGCTGTTTCCTTTTGTTATCATCATTCCTTCATTACACGCCTAACACGCGAAAGGCCCCAGGTTCGATACCTGGCAGACACAAGAGCATTTCTTTATTTAGTTTCAATATACGTCATTGAACAAAGACTCATTCATGAGAGCTCTGCACAGCTGTGCTTGTGGTGGAGTGGTTATCACATGCGCTTAACACGCGGAAGGCCCCAGGTCCGATCTCTGGCAAGCACTAGAGCACTTCTTTTTTACAGTTTCAATATACGTCATTGAACAAAGACTCATTCGTGAGAGCTCTGCACAGCTGTGCTTGTGGTGTAGTGGTTATCACATCCGCCTAACACACAGAAGGCCCCAGGTTCGATCCGTTGCAGGCACAAGAGCACTTCTTTTTTCACAGTTTCAATATACTTCATTGAACAGACTCATTTGTGAGAGCTCTCCTCAGCTGTGCTTGTGGTGTAGTGGTTGTCACATCCGTCTAACACGCGGAAGGCCCCAGGTTCGATCCCTGGCAGGCACAAGAGCATTTCTTTTTTTATTTTCAATATACGTCATTGAACAAAGACTCATTCATGAGAGCACTGCACAGCTGCTCTTGTGGTGTAGTGGTTATCACATCCGCCTAACTCGCGGAAGGCCCCAGGTTCAATCCCTGGCAGGCACAAGAGCATTTCTTTTTTCAGTTTCAATATACGTCATTGAACAAAGACTCATTCATTAGAGCTCTGCACAGCTGTGCTTGTGGTGCAGTGGTTATCACATCACCCTAACACGCGGAAGGCCTCAGGTTCGAACCCTGACAGGCACAAGAGCACTTCATTTTTACAGTTTCAATATACTTCATTGAACAAAGACTCAATCGTGAGAGCTCTGCACAGCTGTGGTTGTGGTGTAGTGGTTGTCACATGCGCCTCACACGCGGAAGGCCCCAGGTTCGATCCGTGGCAGGCACAACAAGAGCACTTCTTTTTTTACAGTTTCAATATACGTTATTGAACAAAGGCTCATTCGTGAGAGTTCGGCACAGTTGAGCTTGTGGTGTAGTGGTTATCACATCCGCCTTACGCGTGGAAGGCACCAGGTTCGATCCCTGGCAGGCGCGAGAGCATCCCTTTTTTAGTTTCAATATACGTCATTGAACAAAGACTGATTCATGAGAGCTCTGCACAGGTGTGCTTGTGGTGTAGTGGTTTTCACATCCGCTTCACACGTGGAAGGCCCCAGGTTCGATCCCTGGCAGGCACAAGAGCATTTCTTTTTTCAGTTTCAATATACGTCATTGAAGAAAGACTCATTCATGAGAGCTCTGCACAGCTGTGCTTGTGGTGCAGTGGTTATCACATCCGCCTAACACGCGGAAGGCCCCAGGTTCGATCCGTGGCAGGCACAAAAGCACTTCTTTTTTTTACAGTTTCAATATACTTCATTGAACAAAGACTCATTCGTGAGAGCTCTGCACAGCTGTGCTTGTGGTGTAGTGGTTATCACATCCGCCTAACACGCGGAAGGCCGCAGGTTCGATACCTGGCAGACACAAGAGCATTTCTTTATTTAGTTTCAATATATCTCATTGAACAAAGACTCATTCATGAGAGCTCTGCACAGCTGTGCTTGTTGTGTAGTGGTTATCACATCCGCTTAACACGCGGAAGGCTCCAGGTTCGATCTCTGGCAGGCACAAGAGCACTTCTTTTTTACAGTTTCAATATACGTAATTGAACGAAGGCTCATTCGTGAGAGCTCTGCACAGATGTGCTTGTGGTGTAGTGGTTATCACATACGCCTAACACGCGGAAGGCCCCAGGTTAGATCCCTGGCAGGCACAAGAGCATTTCTTTTTTACAGTTTCAATATACGTCATTGAACAAAGACTCATTCGTGAGAGCTCTGCACAGCTGTGCTTGTGGTGTAGTGGTTATCACATCCGCCTTACGCGCGGAAGGCACCAGGTTCGATCCCTGGCAGGAACGAGAGCATTTCTTTTTTTACAGTTTCAATATACGTCTTTGAACAAAGGCTCATTCGTGAGAGCTCTGCACAGCTGTGCTTGTGGTGTAGTGGTTATCTCATCCGCCTAACACGCTGAAGGCCCCAGGTTCGATACCTGGCAGACACAAGAGCATTTCTTTATTCAGTTTTCATATACGTCATTGAACAAAGGCTCATTTGTGAGAGCTCTGCACAGCTGTGCTTGTGGTGTAGTGGTTATCACATCCACTTAACACGCGGAAGGCCCCAGGTTTGATCCCTGGCAAGCACAAGAGCACTTCTTTTTTACAGTTTCAATATACGTCATTGAACAAAGGCTCATTCGTTAGAGCTCTGCACAGCTGTGCTTGTGGTGTAGGGGTTATCACATCCCCCTAACACGCGGAAGGCCTCAGGTTCGATCCCTGACAGGCACAAGAGCACTTATTTTTACAGTTTCAATATACTTCATTGAACAAAGACTCAATCGTGAGAGCTCTGCACAGCTGTGGTTGTGGTGTAGTGGTTGTCACATCCGCCTCAGACGCGGAAGGCCCCAGGTTCGATCCGTGGCAGGCACAAGAGCACTTCTTTTTTTAGTTTCAATATACGTTATTGAACAAAGGCTCATTCGTGAGGGTTCGGCACAGTTGCGCTTGTGGTGTAGTGGTTATCACATCCGCCTTACGCTTGGAAGGCACCAGGTTCGATCCCTGGCAGGCACAAGAGCACTTCTTTTTTTACAGTTTCAATATACTTCATTGAACAAAGACTCATTCGTGAGAGCTCTGCACAGCTGTGCTTGTGGTGTAGTCATTCTTTCGTCGGCTCTCACGCGCGTCGGACGCAAGAATCATGTGCTCCGTAGAAGCGGCGTTTGCGGCACATACTAGCCGCGGTAACAGAATGACCGAAGACCAAGACGCAGGATATGAGATTATTTTGCCACCACTGCCCAAGGGACGCGTCGCGCAAAACACCGTGTTTTTACACGGTGATGTGCGCGGCAGACCGTATCGAGTCGAAGATTTCCGAGACGCGCTCGGACCTACAGGACTGCTGCCGGAGGTGTTGGCACTGGGGGCCTACCAGATAAATCATGTCTGGGCAGTCACCATGAACAACGCGGACGCTACGAAACGCTTGCTGGACGTGAAGGAGCTGAAAGTCAAGGGTCGACGCTGCATCATCGTAGACCCCCAGGATCAGCAGGTGCGGCCGCGTCTTCATTGGCTTCTGTACGGCGTCAACGATGAATACGTGCGAACGGCGTTGGCGGCTTTTGGGAAGGTCGTACAAGTCACAAGGGAGCAATGGCGTGTTCAAGGTGTCAGCGACAAGGGTTCAACCACACGGACTGTGCTTCTTAAGCTCAAGAGTGGCGTGAAGGTTGAAGATCTTCCGCATCAAATCAGGGTGGCTGGTGAACTGGCACTTGTGGTTGCACCTGGTCGGCCAATGCAGTGTCTGCGCTGCCGAGGTACCGGCCATGTTAGAAGAGAGTGTAAGGTACCCCGATGCTTGCGTTGTCGGCGGTTCGGCCACAGCGAAGATGCGTGCATGCGCACGTACGCATCGGCTATCGGACCAGCCGAAGGTGAAGACACAGCTGAGTTGGTGATGGACGTGACCAAGGCTGAAGACGCGGCGAAAGGCGCGGGCGACGCGGTGAACCCAGAAGCTTCAACAGGTACAGTTACACCGACTGGTGGTGATGAACCAGCAGCCAAAGCAGACATAGCATCTGGGGAGGTGGTTACTCAAGAGCCAGCCGGCCGAACCGAAGCAGGCTTCACTAGCACCCCATCGAAGGAGCCTGAGCCGGGTGAAGTAACCGAACTTCCAGTGTCGTGCGAGAGTATCATTGGTGGGGCGCCAAGCAAAAGAACCCACGAGCAGTCTGCAGGACGGCGTGAGGCGTCCAGCGAAAAGCAAGAAGAGGGGCCACCTGCGAAGGCGGCAACTTCGTTCAGACGCAGCAGCACAAGGCTGCGTCCCAACCCGATATCGGACAATCACTGGCCACCTTTGTCCTCCAGTGGCACGGGTCCACCTGGAGGCTCCGAAGATGTCTAGCTCTATGCTAGACGCCGAAGGTAAGCACCATGCCCCGGGCTAACTTCTTAACTATGTAGACATGGCTGTTGTACCGAAACTTAGAGTGGCAACGTTAAATGTTCGAGGTCTTGCCGCCAAGCGGAAACAGAGCCAAGTCTACAGGCTGCTCGTGGATCATGATTTGGATATACTAGCTGTACAAGAAACAAAAGTAGACGGTGAGGAGGAGGCCCGGGGCATGGTGCTGAGGTTGTCGACGCGTTACTACGCAATCGTAACTCAAGCAATAGGCACTGCTTCAGGCTGTGTTTTGTTCATTAAGAGGGTACCAGGTCTGGTAGTCAAGATACCTTTTCTTGCCCGTCTGGTAGATTGGTTTCCTGTGATTTAGTATTCAATGAATGTCAGTGGCGTATAGTGTGTATTTATGCACCAACCATTTGCGAGGAGCGAGCAATGTTTTTTTCCAGCCTAAAGCAGCACTTCACTTTGGAAAGGAAATATGTATTACTGGGTGATTTTAACTGCGTCCTCAATGGGCGAGATCGAGCAAACGGACGCGCCATTTACGATAAAAGTAGTAGGACGCTAGCGGACGTAGTTACTGAATTCGAGTTAGAAGACGTGGGCAGCTGTATGGAGGGAACGCGGGATGTGCGTTTCACACATTTTCATGGGAATAGCCATGCGCGTCTTGATCGCATTTACGTGTCGCTTGAATTATTAGCCCACTGTAAGACATATGCTGTCTACCCAATACACTTCAGTGATCATTGTTTAGTTAAATGTGATATGGGAGAGAAAACAAAAGGTTGAACTTTCTCATGGGAGCTGTGGAAGATGAATTCCACTTTGATCACTGACGAGTATTTCTTAGATCAGGTAATGAACTGTATTAATGAAATAAAAATGGATGATGAAGTTAAACTTGCAGAAAAATGGGAACAGTTAGAGCAGCGAATAAAAATAAAAGCTATTGATCGTTCTTGCGCATTGAGTTACGAAAGGAAAAAGAAAGAAAAAGAACTCCGAAAGACTTTGGAAAGACTAATAGACTTGGAGTGCAAACAACCGGGAGAGTATAAAATTGACATACGCAATATTAAGCAGAAACTTGCTCTGTTTGACGAGGAACGCTACCGCGGTGCTTTCGTCCGTGCTAGGGCTGAGGCATTAGCGCCTGGAGAGACGCCGACCAAAAGAGCGTTAGGCGTGGAGAAAACGAACGCTCAACGGAATCATATCGAAAAAATAGAGAAGGACGGTCACGAAGTAACCGATACGGACAGCATTTTATCCGTATTTTCAAGTCATTTTGCAACCCTTTTTGCGTGTAGACAGGTAAACCTAGAAAGATTTAAAGACGAATATTTAGGACGCATGCCGCAAGTGAATGAGGAAGTGAAAAACGCTTTGGAATTATCTATATCCGCATCTGAAGTTGAACGGGCGATTGATAAGTTAAATCCCGGGAAATCTCCAGGACCAGATGGTCTTTGTGCCAAGTGGTACAAATGTTTTAAAAGTGAATTGTCTTCAATACTTGCGGGCGGATTTAATGAGGCATATCAGGAAAAGAAATTACCACCATCCTTTGGTGAATCGCGTACCGTTCTGATTCCGAAAACAGACGAGGTTGAAAAGCTCAGGCACGTCACAGCGTACAGGCCAATCGCACTGACAAATGTAGACTACAAAATATTAATGAAAATTTTGGCAGCTAGACTTCAGTCAGTTATAAAAGATATCGTTGGTCCACACCAAACGTGTGGAATCTAAGGGCGGTCAATAGCTACAAATGTTCATAAAATGCGATCCGTGCTCGAATGTGTTGACACCAGTCAAGCTCGTGTGGCCATACTTCAGCTGGATCTGGAGAAAGCGTTTGATTGCGTTGCCCACGCTCTTTTGTTTGCAGTATTGAAGCACATTAATGTTGGTAAGATAATTATTGACGGAGTAGCCATGGCATACCGGAATGGTAGTACGAGACTAATTATTAACAAGACATTGGGCCCCCCCATTAGAATTGAGCGCTCAGTGCGTCAAGGTTGCCCTGTTAGTCCACTTTTGTTTTGCATCTATGTTGAAACTTTATGTAGGTCGATATTGCAGAATGACATCATTAATGGGTTTAGTGTACAATCTTCAGAGGTCAAGCTACTCGCATACGCTGATGATGTTGCTATTTGTAGCACTTCCTATATAGGTATTGAAGAATCAATCAGAGTTTCTAAATCTTTCGCCGAAGTTACAGGAAGCCACATAAACTGGGGTAAATGCCTCGGCTTCTGGCATGGATATTGGCCTTCAACACCAGAATTTTTTGCAGCAATTAAATGGACAAGAACGCCAGTTAAATATCTCGGAGTACCGCTTGAGTCATACAAAAGTACTGATGATTATTGGACACAGCAAACGAAAGAAATTAAAGAGAAAGCGAATAGGTGGAATGCAACCTATCTGTCCTTGTTTGCAAGGGCTACTGCATGCAACTGGTTTTTTGTGTCAAAGCTGTGGTATGTGATGCAAGTGCTGTACTGTTCCCGGGTCAATGTGCAAAAATTACATCGGGTGTTTGCAGTATTTGTGTGGGGTTCTAACTGGGAAAGGTGCAGTCGCACGAATTTGTTTAGACGGGTGAAGTGTGAAGGCCTTGGGCTAGGACATCTGTTTATCAAGCAGTTAGTAAATAGGTTTTTCTTTTTTCGCGAGACAAGAGATCCTTTCCTACTAACAGTGTGTCAAACAAGACTAAGTAGACTGTTGCCCGAGTTTTTTGTGAGCATTCATGTTACCACAGGGGCTGTGCAAGGATACATGAAGGAAGTTGTGGCCAGCGTGCGGTTTTTGTGTGTTCGGTTTTCAACTGACTACCTCTGGTCTGTTGGAAAGAAAAAACTGTACAAAGATTTATGTGACACGATGCTCCCCATCCCATTGTACAGAGCGCTATATACAGCACGCAAGGGCCAGAATGTACTTAAACGAGTTAAAAAAATGCCAGCAGCTCCAAGTGCGAAAACGTTCTTTTTCAAATTACACACTGAAACACTTCCTGTAAGAACCTTCCTAGAGGAGCGTGGGTTTTATATGCCTTGGGGATCTCACTGTCTGATCTGTAAGAAACCGGAAACTATTGACCATGTTTTTCTGCACTGTTGGGAAGGAGTTTATTTTTGGGACGTATTACAAAGGACAATCAAAAAAGAGTTCCCGTTAGATCCTCATGGGATCAGGTATTTGGATATAGAGAATGATGATGGATTACCTTTCGATTTTATTATGATGACTGCCTTGCACAGTATATGGCACTCTAGAATGGCTGGATTTCATTGTGACCGAGACAGAAGACCAGCAAGAGAGTATTTTAAAGAAAGCATCTCAAGATTACTCGAGGTAGTAAGAACAGATGAATTTGTACCTTTATGGGTAGAAAGGGTAGAAGCCCTACTGACCATGAAGGAATTCTAGAACGTGATGTGTTATAGTAATGCTTGACGGGCTTAGTTATTTTCCAGTTTTTTGTATTGCTCAATGTGAATTGTAATATATTAAGCGTAGCAACCCGCATGTGAAATTTACCGGAAATAAAGAAAAAAAAGCTTGTGGTGTAGTGGTTATCACATCCGCTTCACACGCGGAAGGCCACAGGTTCGATCCCTGGCAGGCACCAGAGCATTTCTTTTTTCAGTATCAATATACGTCATTGAACTGAGACTCATTCATGAGAGCTCTGCACAGCTGTGCTTGTGGTGCAGTGGTTATCACATCCGCCTAACACGCGGAAGGCCCCAGGTTCGATCCGTGGCAGGCACAAGAGCACTTCTTTTTTTACAGTTTCAATATACTTCATTGAACAAAGACTCATTCGTGAGAGCTCTGCACAGCTGTGCTTGTGGTGTAGTGGTTATCACATCCGCCTAACACGCGGAAGGCCCCAGGTTCGATCCCTGGCAGGCACAAGAGCATTTCTTTTTTACAGTTTCAATATACGTCATTGAACAAAGACTCATTCATGAGAGCTCTGCACAGCTGTGCTTGTGGTGTAGTGGTTATCACATCCGCCTTAACACGCGGAAGGCCCCAGGTTCGATCCCTGGCAGGCACAAGAGCACTTCTTTTTTACAGTTTCAATATACGTCATTGAACAAAGGCTCATTCGTGAGAGCTCTGCACAGCTGTGCTTGTGGTGTAGTGGTTATCACATCCGCCTTAACACGCGGAAGGCCCCAGGTTCGATCCTGGCAGGCACAAGAGCACTTCTTTTTTACAGTTTTCAATATACGTCATTGAACAAGACTCATTCGTGAGAGCTCTGCACAGCTGTGCTTGTGGTGTAGTGGTTATCACATCCGCCTAACACGCGGAAGGCCCCAGGTTCGATCCCTGGCAGGCACAAGAGCACTTCTTTTTTACAGTTTCAATATACGTCATTGAACAAAGGCTCATTCGTGAGAGCTCTGCACAGCTGTGCTTGTGGTGTAGTGTTATCACATCCGCCTAACACGCGAAGGCCCCAGGTTCGATCCTGGCAGGCACAAGAGCATTTCTTTTTTAGTTCAATATACGTCATTGAACAAAGGCTCATTCGTGAGAGCTCTGCACAGCTGTGCTTGTGGTGTAGTGGTTATCACATCCGCCTAACACGCGGAAGGCCCCAGGTTCGATCCCTGGCAGGCACAAGAGCACTTCTTTTTTACAGTTTCAATATACGTCATTGAACAAAGGCTCATTCGTGAGAGCTCTGCACAGCTGTGCTTGTGGTGTAGCGGTTATCACATCCGCCTAACACGCGGAAGGCCCCAGGTTCGATCCCTGGCAGGCACAAGAGCACTTCTTTTTTACAGTTTCAATATACGTCATTGAACAAAGACTCATTCATGAGAGCTCTGCACAGCTGTGCTTGTGGTGTAGTGGTTATCACATCCGCTTAACACGCGGAAGGCCCCAGGTTCGATCCGTGGCAGGCACGTGAGCATTTTTTTTACAGTTTCAATATACGTCATTGAACAAAGACTCATTCATGAGAGCACTGCACAGCTGTGCTTGTGGTGTAGTGGTTATCACATCCGCTTCACACGCGGAAGGCCCCAGGTTCGATCCCTGGCAGGCACAAGAGCATTTCTTTTTTTACAGTTTCGATATACTTAATTGAACAAAGACTCATTTGTGAGAGCTCTGCACAGCTGTGGTTGTGGTGTAGTGGTTATCACATCCGCCTTACGCGTGGAAGGCTCAGGTTCGATCCCTGGCAGGCACAAGCGCACTTCTTTTTTTACAGTTTCAATATACGTCATTGAACAAAGACTCAATCGTGAAAGCTTTGCACAGCTGTGCTTGTGGTGTAGTGGTTATCACATCCGCCTTACACGCGGAAGGCCCCAGGTTTGATCACTGGCAGGCACAAGAGCATTTCTTTTTTTAGTTTCAATTTACGTCATTGAACAAAGACTCATTCGTGTCGCTCTGCGCAGCTGTGCTTGTGGTGCAGCGGTTATCACATCCGCCTAACACGCGGAAGGCGCCAGTTTCGATCCCTAGCAGGCACAATAGAATTTCTTTTTCTAGTTTCAATATACGTCATAGAACAAAGACTCATTCATGAGAGCTCTGCACAGCTGTTCTTGTGGTGTAGTGGTTATCACATCCGCCTTACATGCGGAAGGCCCAGGTTCGATCCCTGGCAGGCACAAGAGCACTTCTTTTTTACCGGTTCAATATACGCAATTGAACAAAGGCTCATTCGTGAGAGCTCTGCACAGCTGTGCTTGTGGTGTAGTGGTTATCACATCCGCTTAACACGCGGAAGGCCCCAGGTTTGATCCCTGGCAGGCACAAGAGCACTTCTTTTTTTACAGTTTCATATACGTCATTGAACAAAGACTCATTCTGGAGAGCTCTGCACAGCTGTGCTTGTGGTGTAGTGTTTATCTCATCCGCTTCACACCGCGGATGGGCCAGGGTTCGATCCCTTGCAGGAAACAGGGAAATTTCCTTTTTTACCTTTCAATATACGTCATTGGACAAAGACTCATTCGTCGAGAGCTCTGCACAGCTGTGCTTTGTGGGGTAGCTGGTTATCACATCACCTATACCGCAAAGGCCCCCAGGGTCGATTCGCCTGGCAGGCACAAGAGCACTGCCTTTTTTACAGTTTCATAATACGTCATTGACAAAGGACTCCAATCGGTGAGCAGCTCTGCACAGCTGTGCTTGTGGTGTAGTGGTTATCACATCCGCCTTCACACGCGGAAGGCCCCAGGTTCGATCCCTGGCATGCACCAAGAGCAACTTCTTTTTTACAGTTCAATATACGTCATTTGAACAAAGGATCCATTCGTGAGAGCTCTGCACAGCTGTGCTTGTGGGTGTAGTGATTGATCACATCCGCCTAACACGCGGAAGGCCCAGGTTCGATCCTGGCAGGCACAAGAGCACTTCTTTTTTACAGTTTCAATATACGTCATTGAACAAAGACTCATTCGTGAGAGCTCTGCACAGCTGTGCTTGTGGTGTAGTGGTTATCACATCCGCTAACACGCGGAAGGCCCCAGGTTCGATCCCTGGCAGGCACAAGAGCATTTCTTTTTTATAATTTCAATATACGTCATTGAACAAAGACTCATTCGTGAGAGCTCTGCACAGCTGTGCTTGTGGTGTAGTGGTTATCACATCCGCCTAACACGCGGAAGGCCCCAGGTTCGATCCCTGGCAGGCACAAGAGCACTTCTTTTTTACAGTTTCAATATACGTCATGAACAAAGGACTCATTCGTGAGAGCTCTGCACAGCTGTGCTTGTGGTGTAGTGGTTATCACATCCGCCTTAACACGCGGAAGGCCCCAGGTTCGATCCCTGGCAGGCACAAGAGCACTTCTTTTTTACAGTTTCAATATACGTCATTGAACAAAGACTCATTCGTCAGAGCGCTGCACAGCTGTGCTTGTGGTGTAGTGGTTATCACATCCGCCTAACACGCGGAAGGCCCCAGGTTCGATCCGTGGCAGGCACAAGAGCACTTCTTTTTTACAGTTTCAATATACTTCATTGAACAAAGACTCATTCGTGAGAGCTCTGCACAGCTGTGCTTGTGGTGTAGTGGT
Source organism: Rhipicephalus microplus (assembly GCF_013339725.1). Lineage (NCBI taxonomy): Eukaryota > Metazoa > Arthropoda > Arachnida > Ixodida > Ixodidae > Rhipicephalus > Rhipicephalus microplus. The sequence continues at coordinate 1,307 of NW_023609473.1, read as the reverse complement.
TATCACATCCGCCTAACACGCGGAAGGCCCCAGGTTCGATCCCTGGCAGGCACAAGAGCATTTCTTTTTTTACAGTTTCAATATACGTCATTGAACAAAGACTCATTCGTGAGAGCTCTGCACAGCTGTGCTTGTGGTGTAGTGGTTATCACATCCGCCTAACACGCGGAAGGCCCAGGTTCGATCCCTGGCAGGCACAAGAGCACTTCTTTTTTACAGTTTCAATATACGTCATTGAACAAAGACTCATTCGTGAGAGCTCTGCACAGCTGTGCTTGTGGTGTAGTGGTTATCACATCCGCCTAACACGCGGAAGGCCCCAGGTTCGATCCGTGGCAGGCACAAGAGCACTTCTTTTTTACAGTTTCAATATACGTCATTGAACAAAGACTCATTCGTGAGAGCTCTGCACAGCTGTGCTTGTGGTGTAGTGGTTATCACATCCGCCTTAACACGCGGAAGGCCCCAGGTTCGATCCCTGGCAGGCACAAGAGCATTTCTTTTTTTACAGTTTCAATATACGTCATTGAACAAAGACTCATTCATGAGAGCTCTGCACAGCTGTGCTTGTGGTGTAGTGGTTATCACATCCGCTTAACACCCGGAAGGCCCCAGGTTCGATCCCTGGCAGGCACAAGAGCACTTTCTTTTTTACAGTTTCAATATACGTCATTGAACAAAGACTCATTCGTCAGAGCGCTGCACAGCTGTGCTTGTGGTGTAGCGGTTATCACATCCGCCTAACACGCGGAAGGCCCCAGGTTCGATCCCTGGCAGGCACAAGAGCACTTCTTTTTTACAGTTTCAATATACTTCATTGGAACAAAGGACTCATTCGTGAGAGCAGTCTGACATGGTGCACGCTGTGCTTGTTGTGTAGTGGTATCCACATCCAGCCTAATACGCGGAAGGACCCCAGGTTCGATCCCTGGCAGGCAACAAGAGCACCTTCTCTTTTTTACAGCTTTCAATTATACGTCATATGAACAAAGGATCTCACTTCGTGAGAGCTCTGCACAGCTGGCTTGTCGTGTAGTGGTTCATCATCCGCCCTTCACACGCGGAAGGCCCCAGGTTCGATCCCTGGCAGGCACAGGGAGCATTTCTTTTTTACGTTCAAACTACGTCATGACCAACGGACTCATTCGTGAGGACGCTCTGCACACGCTGCTTGTGGTGTGCACTTGCAGTATCCGAGGTTCAGCAGACCCGGGTGTCTGCCAACCTGTTTTCAGGTGGCGGAGCAGTACAGGCTGCTCCCGCCGGGGGCGCTGGTGCACGACCACTGCCACACTCGTGTGACATCT
>NW_023609472.1:0-19350 GCF_013339725.1 Rhipicephalus microplus | reverse complement strand
GGTCTACGATGTGCAGAGACAACCACTGGCGTTCAATATAGAGCACATTAGCTGGACAAATATCGTTTTATCTATTCTAGTATGTCTAGGACATTACAGCCGAAGGTGGACCATAAACTGCTGAGGTATCTGAAGAAGACGGATTTGCAATGTGGGCTGTAAACAGTGACGTCGCATTCCACGCGAGAAAATTGGATTCTTACTTGCTAGGTACTTGCGCATGTGCTTGTTTTGTGCTATCTCTGTGTATTTTCCTCTATTTCCCCTTCTTCTTTTTATCTCCCCGTCACTTTCCCACGTGTACAGAATTTTATGAATTATCCCGGACTAGTTGACCTTCCTACCTTCCTTTTTCTTCTATTCTCTTCTGTCCCCTCGCCATGCCGAAGTTGAATAATGTTCAAATAATACGCCAGAAACCTCCTCGGCAGTATGAAGAGTGGCATACGAGAATATTCTGCGGCAGAAGAAAAGAAAGCATCTTCAATATTAGCCGAAGCCTTTTAAAGCGCTCGATGAACTCGCCCTTACTCGATGAAAAAGCCTGAACGGCTGCGCCCTCACCAGGCACTTGCACGTTATTTTGACGAAGCTGCCTTCAAGTGACACGCTGAATTCTCATTACAACATATGAGGCCTCGGCAGCCTTTACAGCGGTGTCGTATATATATACAAGACTCCCGCATCGGAAGGAATGCAGCCTAAACGTCGTCGACATGCATTAGGGTGGCGGACAGGTCCGCAGAGATATATTTAAGCAATTTTGAAAGCGGAAGCGTCATAGAGAGTCTTTAAACTGTAGAGAGCAGAGCAATCAAGCTACGAAAAAAAGAGCACATTATGCGTTTTGTAGCGATTTTAGCTTCCTCGCGCATATACGGCGAACAAGCACCTTTTATGTGAGTAGCATGGTCTGGGCCAGGTGCGATTTCGATTAGGACAAGTGAACATTTGTCAGCAATGGTTACCTTGCTCTCGCAAGGGCACAATAATATCTGTACGATTGGAGTACTTCATTCCTATGAAAAGTCACAGAGCAACTGAAAAGCCAACCGATTATTCGAGAAAATCTGCTGGAAAATGCGCGCGCGCATCGTGTTGCCGCCGTGCCGCATAACTTAGAAAGAAATACTTATTGTGAATCACACATTCTTGGATACGTTTGGTAAACTAAAAACAAAAATGCTCACTAAAATGTATCACTGTGTCAGAGCAGCTTGACATATAAATTTAACATAAAAATCATTCCCTTACACATGCGGTCACAAACGTTGATATGATAGATAAGTGGCTTTAACGTCTCAAAACCACCTCATCATCATGAGACGCCGTATTGGAGGGCTCCGGAAATTTAGACCACCTAGGTTCTTCAAAGTGCACCCGAATCTGAGCACACGGGCCTACAACATTTCCGCCTCTATCGTAATGCAGCCGCCGCAGCCGGGATTTATTCCCGCCACCTTTGGGTCCGTAGCCGAGTACCTTAGCCACTAGACCACCGCGGCGGGGAATCTGTCGTAAATAGAAAGCACTGTTGCAGCCAAACAGTTTTGTTTAAGAATCACGATTAACGACAAAAATGTTATCTATTTAGGTTTATATTACTGCTCCGATTGATATTTGCAGCAGTAAATAAGTTTTATATTACTGCTCCAAACGCACTTTGCCCCGACGAACACACCGCCAATATGCTTAGCAAATTTGAACAATTAACTATGTCTACGATCGGTTTGGTCGTCTCAATGACGCGTTTTCGAAGACTAGCCTATTCAGTGGTGAGATGAGAGGCCGTTGCTCTAAACGGCCACTGTACCTGTCCTTTACTGTATTTTACTGCGAGCAGTTTACTTTGCTTACCTCTTCACAAAGATACGCGGGGGAGGTGTGGTCTCTGGACATCGATATACATGTGCGCAATCTGCTCAAACTACCACCTACACACATGTCAAAGAAGAAAGCTTATGCCTGTGCCACCTTCTCCCCATTGAACCGCTGTAACCCCCCCCCTCCCCGAGAAAAGTTCTGGCTACGCCTCTACCTGGTTGCTGCCACTTATCGGCTGACTTGCCGGCATTCCCTTAATTACGGCGGCCTGAGCCATTAGCATACCTCTTTCCGCTTTGGAAATCAGCCAGACGGGCGTCATTGGCCTTCTTGCTGAAAAAAAAGCGACATTGCATCTTTACATAACACGAGGTCAAAGCATTGCACCTTCCGTGCAGGAAAACTCTGCAAATGTCTGACTGCTTCATTTACGACTGAGTCCGACACTACCGCAACCTCTGCTCCCGTACCTAGCCTTCGCTCAGACGGCCGGTGGTCCGCTAAATTGCTGACAGCGTCGAGCTCAACCCTCATCAGCTGAAGTGGCACATTTCAGATAACGTTTGGTTCAAGTAAAAGGGCAGTACAAGAAACATTGTTTGCTCTTAGAGTACCACGGGCTGTACCAGCTCTGAATGCTTCGACGGTCTTGGGTTGGCTCAATCCACCGATGTGGTGGAATTTCTTTGAAGCGCAGGCTGGTAGGACAGGAAATCATGGAGCATTGCGACGTCTCCCATCAGCTGGCGAAGGGTAGTGCATCTGTAAAGGGTGCACGCCTCCTCTCCGCGAACTTTTGATGGCGTTGATAATTCTTCGCACGGTCACTGCCAGCAGACATGCTGGCGCAATGATACCACAGCGACATTGTTTATGTCGCGTATGTGACACCGGTGACACGAACAGATGACGAACAAAAGCAGAATATATAGTCTTAATAATTTTCATGGGCTTGAAATCAAACTCATGACGTCTCTTTCAACGACTGCAAGAGCACGGTGCTTTAGCCACTGCCCTACCGAGTCGCATGCACAACACGTTCCAACCACGCCATGGTCTCTCACACATACTTTACGCACTGACTTTGATTTCTGAGTCAGCACAGTGGAGCATGGCTGCCCGATTTCTACTTATTTTGTGGGAATATAAATCTTGTGAGTGCATCGTTGCAGTAAAAGACGCACAAGGAGCACTGGGACGTTCTCAGTCGTTCAAGGTTCAAGCTAAAGGCTTTGCCTCTCGAGTTCCTGAAGTGCTGCAATCTACACTTCCGTATAGAAAAAAGTGTAGATTATGCGACTGCTAGAAAGTGAACACCGCGACACTTCTCTCCTCAAGTGATTACCCTCTTAGTGAGGTGGGAAAATATACTGGCTTCCCTTTCAGCTATCCTTGCGTAAATAGTGGGTTAAACTGCACTCTCAGAGCACTGAACAGACAGCCTTTGAAGTTCAAACATTCGCGTATATGTTATTCGAAATTCAATAAATTTCTGAAAATAATATGTTTAACAACCATTACGTTTAGGAACCATGAAGCACACCGAAGTCGAGAGTCACTGAAATTTTGACAATGTGGTGCAGTATCTATCCTCGTGAACTTGTACAGAGCAACCATGAGCTGTTCCTTCGGATCTCTAGCCATCAATATCAACTACCGCGACTAGAATTTAATAACGAGTCATATGAAAAGTATTCCAATTTTGTGTTTTGCATCTACAAAAAATAATACCAAGATCAATCTCTTGCCTTCCAGTTACCACTGCTGATTTGCTTATGACTGCGTTTAGAGTATCCAGTGTGTTGTGATTCAATTAGCCTCGTTTATTCGAACGCGTAGACAAAGAGAGTGAGTAGAGTATCAAACTTATGAGATACCAATATGTTCCACAAAATTACAATGCTTTATGATATGTGCTTGGTATTGTGTTTATTTCTTCAGAGTGCAGGCCTTATGAAGTTCAAGAGCACTGCTCCGATGGCATCAAAGAGGAAAATTATTCCCCAAATAATGAAAAAACCGAGAGTTGCACTGTAGGATTTGATGACTGCGTCTGCGATACTGAAGAGTATCGCCATAAGATGGTCTTTTCGTGCAATACAGATATTGCGGTAAGTACAAATACTGACCTCAGCGAGCGCAAAGCTGTTCTTAAAGCAAAAGATGCGTGATTTTTTGGCGTAATCACCGAAGATGTGTGGAAAGAAAGGATGAAGGAACACATCAATATCAAGGCAACATTTTTTGTGTTTTCCTGTGACTGACCAGGTATAGCCTCTGAACAAGGGAGCTCGATAGTCTTTTCGGAGAGGGACCTTGTTTATGAAGAGTATTCATGCGCAGTTACACACGACAAAAGGCACCTCTTTCAAGACAAAGCTCAATAGCCCCAAAAGAACACCCCCATGTACTAGTCAAACATAAATGGTGATCTCGTTTTTATAGCGAGGACAACTCGACAACACATACTTTGAACCAAGATTTTCTCGTTGCGCTAATAAACGCCTCTGGTGCTGTTGTTAACAAGAGTGACCCTTAAAATGTACCAATGCAACAATGTTATCCGCTCTCAATACGTCTCTTGAACCACCATGTTGACTTAGGTATAATCAACAGTGAAAAAAGGACATCGCGTTTTGTTTCCCAAGTTAGCTCAGCACAGTGACTTGCACGATCCGCCTGGCATCAGCGCTTGCATTTTCATTCGTGATTTATTGCAGCTTGGAAGACTCCCGGAGCGCGGCAGCTTGGGCTAGTTGCTATGACATGACGATAGCTATAGCGCGAGAACGCAATGACTACGCAGAGAAAAGAAGGACACGAAGGACAAGAGCGCGAACTTCATCTGAGTTTATTGTGGAGAGCGCGAAAACATATAGAGGAGACAGTAAACCATGTGACAAAAACCACGTGGCACAAAGAGCTCTACACGAGTTACAGGAAAAACAAAAGCACAGAAAAAGGCACAGAAAAGTCAATGAGAAAATCCTTCGTGTCCTTCTTGCCTCTGCGTCATCGTTCTGTTCTCGCGCGATTACTATCGGCTCCTGGAACAACGATACGCATTTTCGAAAGTCGGCTTCTAGCATCTGTTTGTAAGCCCGGACTTAACCCTAGGCCCGCCGAATGCAAGCGCTCTCACGTTTGAACTATCGGGGCTCTTACTAAGTTGTCCGTGGATTACTCGTGTGGAAGGTCTCAGTAGAAAATGATGCACGTGCTCGGCACCCCGGCTAGACCAGCTGCGAAGGGATGGATGACGTCACTTACAATACAACCATTGGCGGGCGTGCTAGGGCACAACGCTGCGAACGACGTAACAGATGGTACAGGAATTGGAGACTGCTCGTGACACCTCTGACGAACAACTTTTTTTTCCTAGCCATATAAAACTTTCGCTGTAAAACAGCAATATCGCCTTGTACGTAGTAAAATTTTGCAGATTGTTGTCTGAATCATCAATCGGTACGCGTGACAGATATTTTGGCTGCAGTTACCAACTGACACTGCCAGAATTATAGGCTGTACAGCGCTTTAAACGACCTGCTAAATGGTCCGTGAGCAGACAGCGTCTGCTACATGCATATGCCGGTGCCCCTCGCTTTTCACTCGCATGTTGTGTGCGAGCATGTGCAGGAGGCCTTGCGAAGAAAGATTCCTAGCAAGTGGCTGCAAATCCCTTCGCGATCTTAGCTTCCTCGCGTTTACTGGCGGCGCCCACTCCTCGGTGTCTGCGCGCGCTTTTCACACCGCGATGGAGAGTGCTTTGAGTATTTCGACCTGGTGTCCTTCGGGGCATGGCAGACGTGCGTTGAGACAAACGGCAACAGAGGGTAGGCTTTGTGCAAAGACTAGTTGTCCTGAATGCTTCTAGTGGCTCATTGAGGTTGGAAGCATTGGCTCACGCCATACCGAGATAGAAGTGAGAGCTGATGCCTCGTGACAATGTTTGGCGAGAAGCTCTCCTCAAACAGGGACATAGTCTGGCGGCCCCGTTCCGGTGAAGTTGGTGCCAAACTTTTCTAGGACAACATGAAATGGCCAGGTTTGCTACCACGCGCTGGGCCTTCAGTCGCTCCACGCTATCTCAACTACTTGTCAGCTGGTCAGACAAACTCGCGCGTTCGCCGGCACACACAAAAACACACAGACACACACACACACGCACCCACGGACGAACGCATTCAAGTGAGCATGACGTGAAGCGCTGAAAGCATGCAAGGACAGATACAGTGGTGGCTCAAGGTAAATATACCAGATCATTTTATTTGCATCGTGATTTTGTGTTCATGAAAAGAGTCAATTATACAGCGAGGGCTGTTCTAAGATCTCAAAAACGGCGGCAGGTGCCGTATTTCTGCCGCCACGACGCTGTTCGAAACAACTATTGGGCGAAATTATAAAATAAAGTAAATGATAATTACCGAAGAAACAACGTAGCACGTACCCGGGTGTCCTGCGTGTCAGCTTCATATTCTATCACTGAACCACACCATGGCTTGAAAATCCATTGTAAACTGACCTTAGAAAAGCTTGATATGCGATAAAAATCACGATATTATGAATAATGAACCGTCGTAGATGAGCAATGCAGACCAGGCATCACAGAATATGAAATAGGTAACGATTGGGCCATCGGATGGTGCAATCCTTCAGAAAAGCTTCAGGAATACATCTTCCCCTTCTTCAGCCACAACAAAAATACTTTTCACACTTTTTTGCAGGCATGTAGCGGGTACCATCCTTCTTTGAAGAACGACGAATGAAATCACAGGAAATGCCTTCATACCACAACAAAATTTACGATGATTTCTGGCCTAGTGGGTACCCTGCAAGTGTTTTGTAGCAACTACTCAAATAGTATTTAACAAAGGCTCTGCAAAGCCACTCTTCCCGCTTTCGCTGTGACTGTGCTGGTGAGGTGGCAGCGGCGGGCGCGCTTTCCTTCTCTGCTAGCCAGGTAAATGAGAGGGCGCGTCAGTTAAGTGCCCAATTCTGTGACTTTTTCATGACGCCTGAGCAAGTGCAGTTTTGTCTGCTTAAGAATTTTCGCGTCTTAATTTCACTCGCATTAGCCAGAATTGCAACTGTATTGAGTAACGAGTTCGTTTTCGATGAAGCCATAGTCAGCACGACTATATATAGAGGCCAAGCAGTGATGGATGCGCGTGGGCAACGTCTAGATTCGTAATGAATTTTCTGAGCATTGCAAGCACCATCGTGACGACCACGCAGTTCTAAATTCAGGTGATAAGTAATGAAAATGATTTCCGAAAAAAACAAACAGCGCATAAAATGAGAGAGACAGAAAGGAAGAGAGAGACAAGTGAGCGTTTATTTTTGAAACAGCTCCCGAGCAATGCCCGGTGTTACCCTGAGGTGGGAGGGCTCTTTAGTCATGGAACCCTCTGGCTCCTACTGCCCTCTTGGCCCTCGCGACAAGTTGTTGGTATTCCATGTCCTCGAGGGCGAGCCTCTACCCCCCCCCCCGTTTCGGTTTGGCCTTCATTAGTCCGTCCTGCCTCATTATCAGTCGTGTTTTCTTGCAGATTACGTGTGGTATTGCACTGGAATGCAAAAAGCAAGTGTGCCAGGGTGTCTGGTACGCTACAGAGTGGGCACATAGAGCTATATCTCATTAGGTATAGATGGTGCATTATGGCCCCATGTGTATATTTGTTGCTTTGCAGAGTCTAATTGTCACCCTTTCCTATTTTTTTATTTTGGGTGTGGTGGAAGGTATACTTGTTGCTCCAGCCTGTAGGCTGGAGTAACGACGAATAGGTTTTTTGAACAAACTCTGTTTCTTCAACGACGGGTCGGATGTCATGTGGGCAGGGGGCAGCCCGGCTGACGTGCTCACAGGGAGTGGCGTGGGCCGTTTCGTTTCCCAGCCGACCCTCGTGTCCTAGCACCCACAAGATTCAAGTGTATGGCAGCGGAGTGCTTCGCCGTTTCAAAACATTGATGGCTGAGATACGACCCTTAGCACAATTCCTGCAGGAAGCTTCCAAGTCGTTGACGATCACCGCAGCGTCTGTACATGTGGTGGTTGCGAGAGCGATTGCCGATTCTTCTGCTGCGTCTGAAGTGAGTGCGTTGACCATGGCCGACGTAAATTTTTGGCCTTGAGAATCTACGACGCTGACAGCGAACCCATTTCTAGGCGGATACTTGGCTGCGTCAGTGTAGCGGGTCCGGGTCTTGCTTGAACTTTCGTTGAATAGCGTGCTCTAGTCTTGCGTCTACTTTTATGGAAAGCATGATGCAAATTGCGTGGACGGCGACTCTCTAAAGTACAGCGGCATGCACTTTTTCTTGGTCGGCATCGGCGATGAACGTGTCGCTGTAGTTGAGGTACCGGAGCACCAACCCTCCGTGGGCGTCAGCTTCAGCCTGTCCAGCTGGCTGTTTTTATGCGTGTCGTCGAGCTCTTGCCACGTGTGGTGGATGCCCAATTTTAGGAGACGTGTGGTAGAGGTCATTAGAGGAATTTCCAGGCCGACTTTAGTGGCTTTTTTCATCAGGATATTTCTGTTTCAGCTATTTTCAAATTCAGGTACGGCGTGCCCTACGTAATGCGGCTGGTGAACAGAGCTTTCATTTTTACGTAACCAGTCATGCTCTTTGAGTCCGTTTCATTGGATCGCCATTTTCTTGACGAGGTGCGTGAGTTGTGATATTGTCCGTCGAAGTGTTGGTAGGGGGGCAGCTCCCAATCAACGCTGGTAGATGTGAACTCCATGCACTCACTGGGTGTCGACTTTTTGGAAATATTGTTCCATTCAGTGTTACGCTAGAGTCGGGCTCGTCGTATAGAAGGGGTCTGCCTCTTGTTCTCGCTTTGAAGACGAGGTGCTCGGATTTTTCGGGGGCACAACAGAGACCGCAGTTTTGGAGATAGCGTTCGATGGTATTTACGGCGGTTTGTAGGAAGGTCTCTTGTCTCCCAGTGTTCGAAGCCCTGGTCTCGAGCGTAAGGTCGCCAGCATAGTTCGCTTACCGTAAATATGGTATTTTGTCAAGAATATTTAGAAGATTGATCATGTCCACACTTAAAAGTAACGGCGAGATGACTGAACCCATTGGCGTGTCTTTTTTCGGTAGTCGGAAGCTTTTGCTGCGGTAGTTGCATATGCCCACAGTTGCCATACGCTCCGTCCGAAAGTTTCCGAAGTACCCTAGGTTCCGATGGTGCAGCCAATACCTTCGAGGTTGTTGAGGATCGCGTCGTGGCTGACGTTATCGAATACCGCCTCTGCGGCGACTTCGCGTATGATGTACTTGCTTCGATGGGTCAGGTGATCAAGGAGGTCTTCCTTGAGTAGTAAGAGCACGTCTGGCGTCGAAAGATGCTGCCTAAAGCCGAATATGGTGTCCGGTAGGTGTCCTCTATCTTCTAGGTACTGGGTTAAGCGGTCGTACACAATACGTTCCAACAGATTTCCTTCGCACGAGGTGAAAGAAATAGTGTGTAGGTTCTCAATGCCGACTGTTTTGTTAAGCTTAGGGATCATGGAAATTTCTGGTTGCTTTTATACCGGAGGTAGCTCTCCTTTATCCCAGCAGTCGTTGTAACATGGGAGAAGACCCGTGGTGGCCGGTTGTGGTAGGTTGCCTAAGTGCTTGTTGACAATCCTGGCTATTCCGCGACTGGTATTTCCTGTAAACTTCGTTAGGGCTGTGTGCAGTTCAGCCTCGCTGAAGGGCCGGTCGAGCTCAGTGTTTGGTGTTCCAGCGTACTCTGGTGTGAACCGAAGCCCCAGTGAGTACATCGACACAGAGCTTCTATAGTATTTATTTTAGGAGGCGTTCTCTACCGAGCGGCAGTGTTTGGTGCACCAGCGTACTCTTTGGTGTGAGTTGAAGACCCAGTGGGTGCAGGGCCACAGAAATTCTTTTGTACTTCTTTTAGGTGGTGTTACACTGTACCAGAATAGTTTCGAATAAGCCTCTGAAGGTGCTGCTTTTGTGCTGCTTTGGAAGATTGCGTGGCTAAAAGTGCGCGTAGAAGATGCCAGGTCATCTTGGTGCTCAGAGTCCTTTGTAGATTGTCACTGAAAGCGTGCCAGTTCTGGCTTGCCAATCGGTTCGCATATTCTTGAGACTGCTTGGTGAGAAGATAAATGCGTTTCCGTGTTCGTTGCCGGGCATGATGTCCACTCTTTTGAGCCGCCAATGGACGGCTCTTTTGCGTTGGTGAGCAAACAGGATGGTCCTAATTGAGCGAGTTGTTGCAAAATATGTCCCAATTAACAAGTTTCAGTATGTGAAGAGTCCTACAACACATTCGCGGCAATCATATTTAGCGCCAGGACGCCAGAAGTTATTATTGTTGATAACAACGCAACAATAATGATGACAATTGGTGCCATAAAAGTGAAGATATGAGTTTTCAGAGTTTGAAACTCGAGCAGACGATGACCAGAAAGGTTCCCTTTCACATTTCGCTCGTCTGCTAACGTCAAATACCGCTTTTAATCACAGCGCCGTTCTAATGAACACACACTGGAAATGCCACCGCTTGGGGCCTTCCCGCAATACCTTGCTATCACTGTTGTGGACGGCGTGGTTAGCAACGTTGGGATTTGGCTTGGTTACGACCAAACACTTGACGTTCGCCGTGTAGCAGATGCTCCCACGGTCACACTCTGTACGTTACACTTTAACGGAAGCATTCTTTGACTTGCATGCAAGCGCATAACTGCATTTTTTACTCGCTCTAAATGTAGCACGCGATTCCGTTTTTGGTTGCTGGCGTTCAATAGCTGCGCTTGCTGGCAACAGAAATAAAAGACATGTTCGTTAGTTTATAAGGTAGTTCTTTAGAAACAAAATTTTGTCTTTCTCATACTAGGAACAAGGAGATTAGTACTGTATTTAGAATTCGCTCATATAGTTTAGCAAACACCACACGAATATTGAACGGTACTTGTCAACTCAAGCCAATGAGAACCAGATAGTCTTTGTCGTCACGTCACACGACATTACCTCAGTTTGCATAGCGAAAATAGCAAACGCATGTCACCGCAGTCCGTAGTAAAGGTACATCTTCCCACTTATCAATTTATACCAGCTTCAATATTGGCGTTTCCCTTTGCGAATGATAACTGCGCATACCACAGCACCAGAATAACCGATGAAAAAGGTATGATGAAATTGTGGCAAATGATCCCTTCAAACAACACTTATGCTTGCCGTCATCAGATATAAGTCCGACTTGTACCATTTGTCGAATAAACAAGCGTCAAATAAAGCATGCTTATTGTATTTGATACAACATTATTTTCATATACCACACCACCGCCCATATATATTTCATAGTACCAAAGAACATGAGTATGTTTTTATTGACTGCTGCACTTCTTGTAGCCTTTACTTTGTACATATTTCTATATTATTACTCTTTCCGCATTGCAGATTCTTTGGAATTGAAGTTACGAATAATTCAAGATGAAAGAAAGTGAATTAGTGTGACGTAGTTTTCTGTTCATTTTCTCACAAGGTATTGTTTAAAAACTGAAACCATCAAGACATCACACATGTCATGTTTTGTCGCATCAGATATCTTGCCACGCTAGAGTTGTCCATCTTGAGCTAACGGCCATGGTGCACAAAATCTGCCTGGTCAACTGTGAAAGCGACCACAGTCATAGTTTACAAACGTACTCATAGGAACGAATTTCAAACGATGCTGTGGACATTTTCAGAATGAACATAGCTTTCAAGTTTATCGCTTCGTACCACCTGTGCCCAAATATCGTTCCACTCTTTATTATGATAACAAAAGTCGCAGATTGGGCTTGTTGGCAAATCACCAGGAAGGGCATTTTTCGAGGAGCCACCCGAACGCGAGCACAGAAGGAAATTGCATGAAAAAGACAACCCTAGCGCTACTAGTCTCAACAGCGTTCATTTTCGAGAGAATGCTTCCTTGTATACCATCGTCTATACATACTCTCCGGTTGGTTGGTCGTGGGTTCGAATACAGTCAGCTGTTGTAGCGGAGTCATGTTATGAAAATGCTCTTCAAAACCGTAACTGATTTAGCCGTCTGTGCTTGGATTGAATGTGACCGTGTGGCCATGGTTCGATCCAAATCCCAGAGTTTCCGCACTATACATTAGTACGTGGCGCAATCTCTGATGTTTAGAATGTGGGCCCACAAAGTGTCTGCGCATGTCCAACTCACGTTACATGATCAATTGGAGGCGTGACGGAGCAACAGAAGGGCAACGCATCTTCATACTATTCCCTCTAACGACACCACCCGCAGACGTTTGGAGATATTTTAGGAAATTTGGCCATGCTTTGAAGCTGTGTGATCGAAATTTTTATGCTAACCACTATATAGATATTAATGTTTGATATCAATATTTACTTTTTAATTTATTACTAATGCAAAAACATAACGTTCCGGATAAAAATGATGACGAATGTTACTAATAAACAAAAGCACGACGAAATGTAAACTATACAGGTGACTAATATATGAAGCAGCCCTATTTGCAACAATGAAAACAAGTGCTTGCCCTGCAATACAACTCTCGAAATAGCATGCTTGTTTCACATAAAAAGGCGTTTTGTGAATGAAACATATTGAACATACATATATATCACACAACAAATGTGGAACACACTTAACGACTGAGTGATTTTCAGGGACGGCTAAACCCGAGGGTGGCACCTAAAACCCGGCCCTAGTATTGGGCCCGGTGCTATTACATACTCTAGTACAGCAATATTACATACTCTACTTAGTAAAATTAAGTTTCTCTTATATAATCCCCTACGGAAAGGTGTATTCTAACTAATCTTGTACAGCTAAACTCTCGAGAGCAATCAATGGTAATCTATGTTTTATGTTTGATAAAATATAAGTACCTAATGATGTTTTTGAACTATTCCTTGTTTTTCTAATTTTAGCAGCATGTAATGCGTCAGCTAGTTTCTATTGGTGACACGCATTTAACTCTCATATTCTTTATTTTGGGCGAATGGACGGAAATGGTACGGCACAGAGGGACTGGATGGCTATTTAGAAAACGTAAGTAACTTTATATACTGCTTTGTACGTGCATAGATATTTCAAATTATTAATTTTGGACATATCAGAACAAAAAATATTCATCTTTCATGTTTTCTGTAAACATAGATGATATGCCTTCAGTGAGTATGAATAAGGCAAGCAAAGTGGGCTGCTGAGTAGGCGTGACAAAAACGTCCATGGCTTGACGCGATAGCGTTGACAGCTCGCTTCGTAAAAATTCCACCGTCGGTGTTGGCACCGTTGGTTGTGAGTGAAACATCGAAAAAAATCTAATGAAATAAAGAATAAATAATCGGTCCTATTGAGGATCAAACCCGGACCGTTCTCATGGCAAGCAGGAGTCATTCTACAAAGCTACGACGTTACTTGCAGCTACTACGGGACAAACACTACATAAAGGCCATGTAGTGAAGGATTCTCCTTAACGCATTCTGTTCAACAGGCATCACGACGAAAACGAGCCCATTCGGTGATTCGTAGGCACATTTGGGAGGCCATCAAGCTATGTCATAAAGGCCGGGAAAGCGCAGCCATCGTCGCTAAAACATACAGGAACTTTCAAACAGCTCTGAAATTGAACAACTATATCCGTATAGTAGAAAACATACCAAGTCTTTCAAAAAGCGTTCATGAAGCAAACAGCAAATGCTGGATAATTTGCTGCGATCTGTGAAGCTTTGTGAAACATCTTTATGGCCTGACAGATAGCGAGCTCGTAGCGTGTATCTGAGATGCCATGCGATTCTTGCTTTATATCAAAATCTGTATGTACTATGAGCGTCAAATGAAACCCGAACAGCGGCAAGCCTTCAGGATAGCTTAGTGCGCACCTGCCCATTGATCACTACGAACAGGCGCACATATATCCTCAAAGCTGCCGAGCAGGATGTGCGCGCCTGTCGAAGGTTGTAAATGGACAGCACGCACTGGACTATCGCCGGTACTTCTCTGACTCGTATGTAAGAACAAGAAATTTTGGAGTTGGTATTTATGTACGCCTTGGTGAACTAACACACTGGCGTACTTTTTCACAGGATTGCATAAGTACTTTCTTCGGTGGTTTCTTAGTTGCATGTATCGATATAACTGCAAATATGTAATCTGGCTCAACGGATGGGTACTACGACATCGTGGCTTACGCAAAAAAATGTACTGAACATTCACTCGTGCGCACGAATATCTACCGAACAAGACAGTTTATTACATATGTACATGTTGACCAGTTGCAAGTGTGAAAACCGACTATCAAAGGAAAAGAAACTATCGGCAGCAACAGCCGACAATCTGTGGCTGCTCCACCAGTCAATTTGAGTTTTTTCTGAGTTAAGTTGTGGATGCTTCAAGACACTTTGCGCTCTAGCTAATACCCGCATGTCATTCGGTGCCGCGAAGACGTTCGTCACTGTCGAATCAAGGTGCAATTGTTATTAGGGAAGGAATATCGCGTCAGTCTTGACTGTGCAACTTGTAAACGTGTATTCGAATGGCACGTTTTTCGATTAAATAGTCAATTTAGAAGCCGCCATGAACATTGTGGCATGGCCTAGTGGGTAGTGTACTCAGTTCATGATCGGGAGGCGGCGTCTTCAAATGTTGTCAGGAAGCAGTTTAAGACACGACGCGAAGACTGAAGAGCAAACTGCGGTCGCATTGGGTGAGTTGGCCCCACATTTCTGGCTCGTCAAGCCGTTTAACGAAATCTATATAAACGAGATACCGAAGTCAGATATTACTCATCTTATAAAACTGACTGCTCCTAGAAGCGTTGCCACTGAATATTCTGCGTTTAAGTTTATATTTAGGGTAAATGCTGCTAGTTAATTTGGGGTAAACGACACTTGCTCTATGTGCTAAGAAGAGCTAACATTGAAGCTGACATTGAAGCTGGGATAAGGTGTCATTTGTCGATGCCATATTGCAGTAATGCCTGCGGCTCAAACAGGCTAACAGTAGGCTCATATCATGAGATCATACACCTTCCGAGGACCCACGCGGCGTCCTCCTGCCTCGACCCATATGGTCTATCAGACTCCTGCGACCACTTAACGCGATACAGCAGGCATGAACTTGAAGTGGCCGATCCAACTACAGCTTGACGAACGTCCCCTGACCCCCTTCCTTGAATCACCTCGCCCCTAATTCAATGAGGTTTACGGCAGAAAACTCTGAACTTGAGAATTTGCCATATTTAACCACCTCCCCGTACCACCGTCCATCCACTATTCATCCCAGCACATTTTTTCGCGTTTCACTCTTCATCAACGTTCCGCTATTCGTCCGCATGGCAAACACACGATTAACAAGCCCATCTGCTTTTTGTGTTACCGTAAAGGGACATTTCTCGTCGTTGCAGAAGTCGCTGGGTTCCTGCACAAGCTTCCACTAGTACCTTCAATGCGCGTCCCGCTTGTAGTCATGAGACCAGCATGGAACATCTTGCCCAGGAACCTGCTACTGAACCAAGCTATTACCGCTCTCGATCAACCCAACATCACCGGTCTCGTTCTCGACATCCCTACCAATATCACCTTCGCCTTCCTACGATGTTTCCCGACGGAAAAGTAAGCGTTGCCATGGCCATTGGTGGCAATGCATCACTCAGATCGACCAAGAATCCTCTTTGAACCTTCAGACAAACGGAACATTATCGATGTTCAAGTAGATGGTGTACATGTGGCTGCTCTTCGACACCGGAGCGCAGCTTACCGTTATGATGAATAATTTACGCTGCAAGCTAAAGAAACTTCTCACAGCTGCGAACAGCCAGATTTCCCGTGTAGCTGACAGAGGAAGAGAATCTATCGTTGGAATGTTCTCTGCTCTTCGAAAGCACAGCAGTTTACCACACTGTTCTTCATTTTACCACCCTTCGAAAATTCCCGCAAGACGTAGTCTTAGCCCTCGGCTTCGTGTCTGCACATTTTGTCTTCATTGACTGTTCGACCTGCATCCGCAGTCTCCACTTGCCCACAACGGAACCTCTAGCACAACCACCCAGTCTCCTCTGCACAGTGGGATATGCACGCATCTATCCCCAAACACTAAACTACGCCCAGCTCAGCTCATTACCAATAGTTCTCTGCGGCGACTCCATTCTGATACCTATCACCGATATCCTCATCACCCGCGGCATCACTTTACTACACACTGTTCTGTATCTCACAGGGAACTCCCCATGCCTTTCAGTTGTCAGCTTAGTTTGACACCTCAAGTGCTGCCGCAAGGAATCCCCTCGGTGTTCATTTGCACTTTAAAACAGAACTCGATGTGTGTTTTCACGATGGCTGCTCCTTCCAACCACGATGCTCAACAGCATTTCGACACTTGCTTCGACAGTGCTGTTAGGTGAATTTTTGCTTCCAGCTTAACTCCACAGCAGACTGACAAGCTCTCCTAGCTTCTGCTCTCCTCCTTCTGCTGTGTAGAATCCTTCGCTACCGACACAACTTAGCGTTATGGAAGGAAACTGCTTTCTGCGTTCAATTGGTCTGTCACAAAGGCTTCACGAGAACGTCGTGCATGTGTGTGGAAGTGTGCCCTTTTTTTCGTTCATTTTATCTTTTTTCTCTACATTTTCTCAGACCCGTAATGGTACACGCCGGCGCAGATGAGATAAGGTGTTGCTAGTATCTCATGTGAAGTTGCCTACATTTATTATTCATTAATTTTGCTTTTCGTTTACTTATTAGGTTTCTGCACTGTTGGCTGACGCTTCTAGTTGGACAAATTAAGATTGCCGGCAGTGAATTTTGGCTTCAATTTTCAGCCTAAATGCACTGCGAGATGCGGCAATTCTCGTAGATGGTTGAAAGGACAATGCAGATATATGTAGAAAGTCACCGGCTAATAACACTGCGGAAAATCGACTTCTCACTGAGAACCAATGATTGGTGACAAGATCACCAAGGAATAAGACATGGCACTGCAAAGATTACAATAGATCAATGATATTTTTGTGATTTTCGGGGATTTCATAGGGACAGCGGACATTTAAAGTTGGTCGGTTGAGCAATGATGACTGATTGTCATTTTGACGTAAATGGTGTTTCACTTGACGCGTACAAGTACTGTGCTTTTTCTTACTTTATATTGTATGTGCAAATTTTTTACTAGCTCCGGCAATTTTCCTCTACACAGTTCCTTCCCAAAAATCAACGTCTCCATCTCGTCGGCATGTGAAATGTTGATTTAGGAAGCCCTGTTTGATGCATGTACGCTGCGTTCAAGTGGCGTAGCACTGACGTCGCCGAGGCTGATTTGTTTTATGAAGAAGCGGATCAATTAAGTACTAACCCCCATGGTCTGTTATTCATTTTAGCTATATAATTATTTTAAAATAAAATAGTAGTCTGCCTACGCTAATTGAGATATCAAAGCGGATGTCTCCATGACCTTACATAGGAGGAGCTGTATGTCTTCAGAATACTACACCGTTGTTTATTGTTCATTCAAATTGTTTTCGAATTTTATGAGCATATATATGTACGCTACTCTAAATAAAATTTTGTTGGAAGTAAGCGCTCCCTTCTGTATCTTCCCTTGTCCTATGTTTCAAAACGCGCTACGTCGATTAAGTATGTCTAACCAACATGCCCAACATTATACTCTAGAAGATATAAGTACGGCGGAGGACTTAAGGGCAAATAATACGCAAGTCTGCAGTGCTCGCCGCAGAACTGCAAAAGTGCACGAATATTCACTTGACGTACTGTTAAAACACTAAAGAAGAACAATTACTGATTCAAATTCAGATTGACAAACTGCACTTTGAGAACTCAAATGCGACATGTTTCGCTGTCGTTAGTTTATTACTAGCGGAGAAAATCAAGGTTGAAATTTTCGTGTGAATTTTGCGTCTAAATTTCCGCGCGTGACGTTGGAAGTTTCAAAATGTATTCTTAGTATTTTTGTGGCATGGGATTGATGAAGTTTTCGATAACTCCGTTTGTTTAGACTATGGATCAAACAAAAATACACTGTAGCTTATGTTAATCGATTGGAATCTACGTAGGCCCCACCAGACTTCATGATTTTTACGCTGGAATCTCAAGGTACCTTCGCCACTCGCATTTTCTTTACGCTCCTTTCTCGCTTTGTAAATATGGTGTCTGGATAAAAGCAGTATTTTCAAGATTGTGAAATGGTACTTTGCTAATACACGAAAAAGTTTTTCACTAGTTAGAGTTCCTTTAAAGAAGCCGTCTGAAGGTTTGGAGACGGACGAACGCAAGGAAGTGGTACAAAGGCGTTTTCTAAATCTTTGGAAGAAGACCATTAGTGAACCAATTTGAGCAGAGTAGAGAGGGGGGGGGGAGAATCTATTAAAACAAGTAGCTGCTTTACAAAGAGAAATTGAAGAGCACACCATCTCACTCACAAAAACAAACTGGGGAATGTCTGTAAGGAGAGAGAAATATAACAGTTGGGGTGCGGCGACTTCTTCACCACCACATAGATCCGGTTAGCACAAAGGCAGCGTGTACACCGCAAGTAAAAAGATGGCACCTTAATTAGCCGTTCGTAAGAAGGAGCTTAATAAAAGGAACATAGAGGACCGGAAGCAGAGCGTATAAGTGCATATGAGCACAAAAGTTCGGTACAGGTCATTGATCGCACCGCATTCGAAACTCTTCCCAGTTCTGTAAAGAGAGAAAAGTCGTCTTTAGTTATGTCTGTCTCGCGTGCAGAGATAAAAGCGGATATTAATCGGCTGAGGACTAAATTAGGGGCTGGGCCGCACAGAGTGACGAACAAAATACTCGGTAAATTAGTCGATATCTATATCCATAACATTAACGCGTGCATGCTAAAGAGTTCGAAAAGCGGAGCACGCCACAGTAGTGGAAACTTGCTAATGTAATGTTGATTCCCACGTCTGGAACAAATGCAGTTTCCAGGGCATCACAGACCAATATCTCTGATGTTTTGCGTGGGTAACTTTACAAAGCTCGTCGTTCACATGCTGTACAACATTTACATGAAAGAAACTTGTCCGTATACAGACAGCACGATCGGCTTTCGACCAACACTCTGGGCTTTCGACGCTATGCTACAGCACAAGGACGAAATTACAGACAAGCCACGTGAGTCAGAAAAGTGATTGTGACGCTGCGGCCTGTGACGACTGCATTTCAAGCTTCGTCGAAAGAGCAGCCGCCGTAGCCGAGATTAAATTCTGCGACCTGCGGTTCAGCAGCCGAGTAATTTAGCCGCTAGACAAACGCGGCGGGGCACTGGAATAAAAAAAATGTATATATATCTTATAGAAGAATTTCTGCATGCGTGTTATGAACCCGCCACAGTGGTGTAGAGACTAAGGCACTCAGATGCTCAGCCGCAGTTCGGGAGATCAAAGCCCAGCTGCGGCGGTCGCATTTTTGATGAAAAAATTTTGATTGATTGATGTGTGAGGTTTACCGTCCCAAAACCACCAAATGATTATCAGAGACACCATAGTGGAGGGCTCAGGAAATTTT